>JAQJVL010000253.1:0-32500 GCA_035578905.1 Stictocephala bisonia | reverse complement strand
CCATGTAAACTGGCGAGTGCAGTTTGAAGTTTTTTTAATAAAGAAAGAAGAAAAAAGATGAAACGTTAAACATGCTTCATAATTACTATCTTAATGATAAATGATCAACTAAGGAACAACATCAAATTGCAGTGTCAGAAAGTTAAATTTTGTCTGAAAATCCTACACTAATAAATACTGTATTATGATGTAATGTGAAACATAGAAAAATTAAAAAAAATAGAACCTAGAAATGTAAAAATATTTAATCACTCTTGGGGATCCATACAACCTTCTAATAGCGAATAATAAATATTGTATTCACGATCTTATGTTTTGGTGAACGAAATTCCACATTCCTGAACAGATTATACTGTTAGGGCTTTTAAACTTAGCTTCTGTCCTCTTTTTAGTTGTTGATTATTGAAGTGTTACCGGACAGTTAAAGATAAAATGATATATTCATACAACTATTAATTATTTGTTCGATTTAAAAACTTAATAAATAATACAAATCATAGTCAATTTAGTATTTGCTCATTGATATGTGTTTTAGTTAACTATCTCCGTTGAAGAGTGCAAGAATCTCTAACGCATGGTGTCTATGTTTAGAGGACTTGCTGGTGGAATGAGATCTGCAAGGAAGAGTTCCAGACCCAGTTCCGGTGCAAGTGTCCTCAGTGGTCCTTCTGCAGAAGTCCTGGCCGCTACTACAACGCCTACTGTACCATGACCGGCACTGGATACATCTGGACTCAGCCCGAGAGGAGTTGGAGTTTGGTCCCAGCCTCTACGTAGCATACAGCTTCACAAACACCAACAACATAAGTCTCTGACATATCGTTTGCTCTGTGTATAAAACTATCTGGTATTCTCAATATGCATTTTTTAAGATCAACTATTTGAAACTTAATAAGTCAGCTGCAGTCTATTGAAACCTATATGCACAGATTTTAGTTTATTAACAACAAAAATTTATTTCTAAACAATAACTAATCATTTTGTTTTGATATCGTTTATTATTTTAATTTGACTCTAGATCCATGGGTTTATTTTATGTTTATAATTTTTGCATTATAACATGAATTGTATGTCAATTTACCTTAAAGTCGTGTTCTATCATGCAAAACAAATACACACATGAAAAACACAGATTTTAAATTTGAATATTTGTATGGCTTTAAATTTAATTCATATCAAAGGTTTATTTTTATCTATTGAATAAAAAGGACGACTAAAAGTTCTAGCTTTGTTTGATAAAATATATGAATGCACAGTAGAAATAGTTAAACAGAAGAGTAAATTACTTAAAGTAATACAAACTGGTCTGAATAATAAAACAAAAACGTCTATTTAAAAAATACTATACAAGTTTGTGCAAAATTTTCATTAACAATGATTTTGTGGAAAAAAGGACCTTCAGATGTCTTTCTACATAAGAACCAAATGGGTCAATTCCTTTAGCTGCCCCCAGACTGTTTTCAATTGTAATAACTACTAACGTAACCTAACCTAACATAACCCAACCTATCCTATTATAACCTAACTTACCATAACCTAATCTAACATAACCCGATCTAACCTAACTTACAACACTGTAATACATTTAAGTTATATAGAAAATATTTTGACGGGGCATCTTGAGAAATTTGATAGAACAAATGCTCAATTCAGTGCACAGTATAATTATGTATTTAAAATAATATTTTATCTAGACATATTCTATAATATATAAACTCATATTCTTAATGGATAACCAATAATAAGTTTTAATCAATTTCAATTACACGTTATATGTATTTATATAAACTATGACTAAGGGTTAAAAAAAATAGATATCTCAACATTGAGACAGAGTCAATAATAAAAAACAACTCAAGTTATACAAAGATAAATTATGGAATTATGAATGTAAACATCTACTATGTGTAGAATTCCTTGATAAGGAAGAGAAAGATATTCTATTATCCTTATTCTTATCTTTGTACGTATAAATGGACAGTGTACGAAATTGTCTATTGAGAAAACAATCTTACATAATTAATAAGTTTGGTTGTTCAAATATAACGATTTATCATTGTCAATGTTTCCTTCTATTTTATTCTATAAGTTTTATATATTTATTTATCTCAAGAATCACGTGCTCATAAACGATTACACGAGGTCGTAGATTTGGTAAAGTATTTAGGCCTACTCTTTGTTTATAACAGTTGTTGTAATATTTTATTAGTTAAACGAAATCTACAAAACTTTGTGTGCTGATGTGGTAGTTGAAAGCCAATCTTAGGCTCTTGTTTGAACATTTTAATAAAGGGTACGAGCTATGTTGTGCAATTAAAGTGAACAATGATATGTTATCAAAAATCCACATCCCAATTTTTAACTTAAAATTGTATTCAGGCATTATTAGTGCAGAAAAGTAAAAGATTGAAGCAAAATTAAATCCTGATCTATAAAACTACCTTCACTTAAATAACGAGGAGTTATGCAATAAATGCAATTTATTTAAGCATAAAAACATGTAAGGTTGTATCACTCGTTTATATTTAAATAAATATACAATTAAATCTTCATTTAACTTAAAATATTTACTTAGTAGATAACTAAGAAAAACAAAAACATACAAATGAACTGACAACATGATGAAATGTGCAGTGTCGTAAGTATTGCGTAATTCATAATCTAATTATTTAATCCAATTAGCACATTTTTAGTATTCGATGATGTTAGTCACTCATCAACGTCAAAACAATGAGATAAAGCTACATTATTGTTGCTTTATATATAAGTTGCAATTATATAAACAGACGTGTTCTTTGTGTTTATGGATTTTTATGTTTTAATATTTTTTTATGTTAATTTTATTTTTATTCGATTTGTAACTATTGATGTTTTTTATTTATAGCCTTGCAATTATTATGGATATCTACCAACGTTTATATGAAAAAGCAATGGACAGACTTAATATTTTGATTGTGAAGTATGGTTGAGAGTTATGGCGAGGAAACAATGTAGGACGCTGCAGAAACGTAAATATTATACTGTAATAAATAATTATCATATTTTCCTCTAGTTTTAGGCTCGATTAGAGTTAAACACCCAAAGTATTTTGTTGAGAGAGGTTTCTACGTACATTAAGAACGAAAAATCTACTCTAAAAAATGTTATGTTTTTACCAATGCTATTTAACTTATATTATTTTTAATTCCTAGTTTATTTATGTTACCTATTAAATGTGATATGATGAAGCCAGTTTACGTTTATTAAAGTTATGTTTTATGCTACAAATTATAATTAGTAAAAAGGTGGCATTTTTTTATTTTCATAAAAAAAAGAATGGAAACCTGTAACTCAGTTTTAGCGTCTATTGCTCTAGGGATGTATAATTTGATATTACTTATATACCATTAAGTAATATAAAGTTATATTATAGCTTGGAGAGCCGGTGACCGAGCGGTCTAAGGCGTCAGTACTTTGAGCTTGGGTTAGAGATAGCGCTAGTTCGAATCCGGCCTAGACTGGAATATTATCAGTAATATTCACCTTCTACTGTACTGGTTCGCTCCCTTACTCTGTCTGAATAAGTTCTCCGCACAGAGTAAGGTAAAAAAGGAGATCGGCATCTCCTTAAAAAAATAAATAATAATAAATAAAATACCAATATTCTATAAAAGTATTACAAAACATTTATGTTCACATTTATTACAGGAAATATCACAAAAAAGTGTTGCGATGCAGTATAAATAATAACTTAAGATACATAAAATAATTTTCCTGTAATAATTGAGTTGTTAAACTATCAAATTGTTATTTACATTTTTAGTATACTATTTAAGTAGTGATTATATTTAAATTGTTAAATTTGTGAGCGTTTAAAAAAGTTAAATAAATGTAATAATAAAGTTCCGAGTCATATCCTTTCAACCACTTTCTATCATATTATATGTAATACTTTGTTTTTTATAACTTATTATTACCTTTTGAAGTTATACTTCTTTGCGCCCGTTAGACACTTTGGGATGGGATGTTGGTCGAGAAACCGCGTCACGCTGAAAAGTAAGAACAAATTTTTAAGAACTATCGATTAATCGATTGTTAATCAAAGAAATTTAATCGAAGAAATTACTGATAATGATAATATAGGTGTATAATATAATAATGAAGTCACGTATGAGAGTGGTCCCAGGGCCGAAGTCGAGATAAAGAGAAGATATATTGAAGTCGGTCCTATATATTGAAGATAAATATATTGAATAATATTGAAAAATGTCTTATATTTCATTTATATATCCTGTCTGTTTGTGTGCGTGAGTGGGTGTATGAGAATGGCCAAAAAAGTATAACTTCCACCGTGTGGTCCGACGCACACCCAATTTTTTTTACTATTATTTTATATATAATAACAGGTGAAAAGGTAAGTCAGTTGATCAGTAAGTCAGTAATCATGTAAGTTAGTTATATATTATTAGTTCAAAAATTCACTATAAAAAACAAATACAGTTACAAAGCCGATGAGGCGAAACGAGGATGACGTTATTTGGTCTTTTTGTGAGAAAACGAATCTCAGTAGAGTAACAAGAACACACGGTCAATTCATACCCACATTCACCTTAAAAATACTCGGCTCATTGTTTCATCATCTTACACATAAAAATGTAAATAAGATCATTGAAATACATTGTAAGAATTTTACTTTCGAATGAATAAAACTTATCTATGCACTACCAACTTATCTTTACTTATCAGAATTACTGAGAAATATATTTATTACCATACAGGCTGAGTTTTAACTCAGTTTCACCCTAAACTCGTTTTCACAGTTTATAAATGAGTTGCTTTTGAATATGCCATTAAATTTATATTAACCCACACTACATTAAAAGTAGTGGATCATTAAGAGTAGTGGGATCACTTGGGGTGATCTAGACTCTTACACTTGGGGTGATAATGACTCATTAACACTTGAGTCATTGTTATTAATGACCAAGAAAGCCTAATGACAAATGGAAATACGAAGCTACAGTTGACCCCTTTCAAAATTCGTCTTGTCTCCTACTAGGATTGTGAGACTTATTAAATTTTGGTAAGTAGACATACCACGGGAACTATTCATTCATTCTTAGATATGGGCGAATATAGGTTTCGAATGAGTGTGATGAATGTAAATGAGTGAATTTAGTATTTATTATAAACTAAGGCCAACATATTCCTTAGTCATTGTTATTAATGACTAAGAAAGCCTAATGACAAAGGGAAATACGAAGCTACAGTTGACCCCTTTCAAAATTCGTCTTGTTTCCTACTAGGATTGTGAGACTTATCTTGTTTCACAAGATAAGTGAACCGAGAACACTTAGCTTGTGAAGTCAGTCTTTAAGGTGTTGCAATCAGTTTCATGTGAATTAATTATTTCCGATTTTATAATTAAAATTAGTTAATGCACCTTCCCTTAAGACAGGAAAATATTAAAAAAATTTTTAAAACTCTGCATTAGAACTTTTAGTTTTTTGAATTGGTGAATTTAGCTGATTTTAAATCACTATTAAGACAAAACCGTTCAAATTACAAAATTAATTTTTTTATAAATACGTTTTTTTACTTATAACTGAAGGGATTAAGATGTTTTTAATTTTTATTTTTAATGTAAACATATTTTACCTTTAAAATTATAAATATTTAAAATTAAAATGTTAAATGAAAACCATCTTAATCCCTGCAGTTATGTCTAAAAAAACATTGTTATAAACAATTAAATTTGTACTTTGAATAGTTTTGTCTTATAGTAGATATAAAATCAGCTAAATTCACCACTTCATAAGGCCACAAGTCCTAATGTAGCCGTTAAAATAATTTAAAAAAAGAATATTTTTCCTGTTTTTAAGTGAAGCTACATTAACTAATTTTGATTACAAAACTGGAAAATAATTAACTCATCGAAAACCGATTGTACCACTTCAACCAACTAAGCTACCAATGGACTTGGTTGGTGGCTGTAGTTGTTGAAGTCACTACTCATGTTCATTACTCTCAATGTTCAAGAATATATTACGTACATTCATCACGATGCAGAGAAATATGTATTACATAAGTCTATTTGAGTGCACATTACTCCATATTGTTTGAGAAACGAGTTCAGCTAGATAGTGTCTTCCACTGACCTCGGCGAGTCAAGAGGTTAGAGATTAAAAGGCTATCACAATCTCTACGCAGTTCCTTGAACTTGACTCACTATCAGGTTATTAGATTTTAATTAATGACATTAAGACCTAATAAAATTAGTTTTGACTTGTTTGCCAATAAATGGAAGTTTACACAGTAACATTATCCAAACAAAAAGTCATTTGTGATCAGTTACTTGTCCATGCTGGAACAACCACTATTTGATTTATTACTCTATTTAGAGTAATAAAGAATTAATTCATAATTTGTGATTTGTTGTGTTGAGTAAATAACATAGCTTTAGTAAATAATAAATAAATAATAATAGTGATCGGAAGAGGTTTAGACATCACCATCACAGGACATACTAACGCGTGTAATGTGTGTTTTGTTGCGGCAATGATGAGGAAGTGAGAATAAATAAATAAATAAATAAATGTTTTATTTCATGAAACAATATACAAATATTGCATAGAAATCGTCAAGTTCGTAAACAATTTCATTAAGTTATATATAAAAAAAACATTCACTCAATACATAGTCACATTCATACTTACAATAGTCAAATCATTCATTCGTTTGAACTAATCCACTCCAGCACCTACGTCAGTCAGCCAATCACTAGGTCTCCCATTGGTGTGCCAAAAACTCATCTGTGCTGTAAAACGCTTCCGATATCAAGGCAGCTTTCAGACGAGTTTTGAACGCCTTCAGCGTCGGGGCACTTTTAATTGCGTTCGGTAATTTGTTGACAAAACGAGCACCCGCGTGTGAGGGCAAGCGCTCGTAAGCTACCGTCCTGTGTCTTCCGGTTCGGTAGTTGTCCCTGCCTCTAGTTTCATAAGAGTGTATTTCTCTACCTCTTATGGGATCGCATTTTGATTTAAAGAATACGCACGTTTCTAAAATATACAGGCAGGGTAATGTCAACATTTTTAGGTTTTTAAATGATGGCTTGCACGACTCTCTCCACTGCAGTTTGGCAATTATACGGACTGCTTTTTTTTGCAGAATGAACAGTCTGGAAAAGATAACATTTGCGCAACCACCCCACAGTGCTAGTCCGTATGACAAGTGAGGGTAGATTACTCCATAATAACTCCAGAAGGTTGATGTAACATAAACACAGTTAATGACACATACACAAACTGATAGCCAAATTATTATAAGAACAATATACCTACAGTCCTTGATGCCATTTAAATTAGATGGTATTCAAATTATAACTTCTGTTGTTTAAACGTGAATCTTAATTTGTTCCTCAGTACGATGTAAAGAGGAAAGAAACTACACGTTGGCGAGTATTTAGTGATACTACTCGTAACAATGTGAAACTAAACTAGCAACACTCACTAGGAAAGGATAACTCACATAGTAAATAGCTACTCAAGGAATTATTGTGTACACTTTACGTTGAAGAGTATTTAGTGATACTACTCGTGCCAATGTGAAACAGAACTAGCAACACTCACTTGGAATGGATAACTCACATAGTAAATAGCTACTCAAGGAATTATTGTGTACACTTTACGTTGGCGAGTATTTAGTGATACTACTCGTGCCAATGTGAAACTGAACTAGCAAAACTCACTTGGAATGGATAACTCACATAGTATATAGCTACTCAAGGAATTATTGTGTACACTTTGATTCAACGTGTTTTATTAGGTTATATGAAATGCGTAAGATAAAAATGCAAACCCAAGTTCTGTCTAATGCAATAGTTGGCGGATGAAGTGGCCCTGAATGCTGAAAGTTATCGAGCCAAACGGTTATCGAGCTGTAGTTTGACGTGTCCGTACGACAAGTGTGGACTTTTACTACCTTATGTTGGCTGATTTAGAGGCCTTATATTATTTAACAAAAAACTGTTACGCATATCTCGTATAGTATGAAATGGATGAATAGATTAACTTTTAACTAGGGAGCACCCCTGCATGCTCTGCGTGCCAACCCCGTCACCCGCTGCGCTTGTTACACCTCGATCTTCGGCCTCTGTATAACTCTAAAGTCACAGACTAAAAATAATAGTAGGTTTCTTGGATATCGTAAACTCATAAGTTAAATTTATTTACAATATCTCACTCACCTTATTTGCGTTGCTACCTATTAGTACAAACATATCTATTAGAATGTAGTATAAATGCTATTTCTTAGCCTATTTCATACGTGTTCGTTTAATTTGTTTTTGTTTAACTGCTGAAGTTAAATTAATTGAATAACTGCATTAGAAACATTGAAACATTAAAGTTCAGTAGAGAAGAGCCCCACAATCTAGTGTGGATAAAACCATGCATACAACCTTCCCTGGTTTAACAGTATAAAACAAATAACCTCCTTAATATTAAAAATACTATTGTTTATATTCCAACAGCTGTTAACACTTTGTACATCATTATTTACGTTTGAACAGCTGTTACTTTTCGATTCATTTAAATATCTCTCCGTGTTATTCTTATGGACGAAAAACGTACTTTGCAGGCTTCCCGTGCCCTTCAGGGTGAAAACGTTAAAGAGTTAAGGTCTTATTGCGCAAATATGAACAGGCACATTTTTGGACACCTCAACCGTTTAAATTGATCAAGAAATAAGGGAGGAGTTGCGTTGACAAAAACGGCTTCACGTATTATATTCAAAGATTTAGCGTGGGATCCGAACTACTTCATAATTAAGATAATTTTTAAGAGCCGCTGATATAAAACTTTACTACTAGAAAAGTCTGACGATTAAGGTTTTTTTTATTAAATTCCACCTTTTGTGACCATTAACAGAAGATCGAGATTAAGGAGCTTATAAAACATCTTAATGGTCTAAACTGATCGGTCAGATGAACTAGCTAAAGTTGGTCTACTTTCAAAGACGTATTGTGTTTTCTATACTATTATCTTGTACAAACTAAATGATGAGACTGGTTGCTACATCATTTTATTTTACATCAGTATACCTTATATGTATTATAAAATGAAATAATAATACCATTTAACGAAATAATTGTGAACGTATTATGCATTACTAATTGTTGTGAAAAAAATGCTGATTGTATTTTACATTTATTATTTAAAATATTTTTATTTTTTCATACTTTGAAAACTGATGTCATTATAATTATTTATTCTGCATATAAATAACCATTAATTAATGTATTTATTTACGAAATCTATCTTGAACTATGATTATAAGTAGGTTTAATTTGCATCACATATTGAGGTTTTATATGTATTATCGATTATGTGGACCTCTGGATAATGTGAACCTCTTGCTAAGGAAGCGGATTTTCGACAGATGTAAATGGGATTGACAATGTATAAGCCATATGAACGAGAATAACATGTTCAAACAATGGATCACATCATTTCAGATTGACGGGAAGACCGGTTATTAGTATTAAGAATTGCATAGTTAAAGGGTCTTATTATTGTCCAATCATCATCATTAAAGACACTTTTAAATATTTAAAGTGCAAATTAATGGCATGTACATTATTTTTATCTAAAAGAAAAACATCTGACATCACTTTTATGTAACATATGGGGGACTGAGGGGTCTGAAGACGGTTTACTTTTTATTATTAATTGTAATAGAGGATTAAAACTTAGCCAATATAATTAAGTGCTAAAATTTTATTTTTCAATGATCTCAATGTGACTCTACCTCCGATTGGGGACGGTCCACGAAGAGTCAGTAAATCATTTTAAATGTAAGCATAGGTTGATATGCATAAAGGAATGGACAAGCAAACAAGATTGCCGTGAACCACACTTTAAAAGAGTCATTAATTTAAATTTACCAAAATTATCAGTTAAATTCAGCTTGCCAATTTGTAAGTTTCAAAATATTTCTGAGACGTTTGTAACCATATGAAAATAAAATCACTTACAAGGAGTTATATAGTTACCCTGAAATAAAAAAAATAATTTGGGTTCCTGGGTCCAAAATGATATCAGAAAAAATATTTATTTTAGTAAAACTAAACAGCAACTTCCAATTTTTTTCGGCTGAGTTTGAAGGTTTATTCAGACAATTGTTTAATAATCGTAATTTTTAAAGGAATATTTCTTTTGAAGTGTGGTTTACGGTGTCTTTCTTTGCTTTATCGGCACTTTAAAATGATGTACATATCAATATGTGCCTCATTTTTTTTCATTTTATTCACGTATAAAATTATCTAACTGCTCGTTGGCAGTCCCCCATCGAAGGTAGATAACCAATAACAACGCTCCCAATTAAAATTGAAAAGTTTTAATCCTCTAGCCTAATTATTAATACAATATTAAACAGTTTCCGTACTTTTCAACACCCCTGTATGCATTGTATGTTTTCCAATTAACAAGATATACACCATTTGTAACACTAAATCCAATTTTTAGCCATAAACCACTATATACATGGTGTTATTGTAAAATTAGCCACATTAATTAATTTGATATTACTTTGTAATAGCTAACATCCAAGATATAATTTACAAATATAAATTCCTTATCTACACCTTATTTATATTTTGTATAAAAGTGATGCCAGTGTTTTATACGATGGATAATTTCAATATGTAATATATTTAATCATTTCTCCAAAAGAATCAATCATTTTTAAAACTATTACAGAACCATATGCTGTTGAGTGAGATTTTATCAGCCATGTGGTTGGGAGGATCGCAAATAAACATATTAGTTTTAAGGCCAAGCAGCAGGATGCATTAATTCCTTTGTTGTTAGCCATTTCAACAAGCACGAGTGATCATTTAGTCTAAGACTGGGTCAAAATAATATTTTGCAAAGATTCGTAGGCCCAATGAGTATGATTAATTGCACAAATAAGGCATTCTACAATATTAGACTTTACTTTGGGTCCTGCTGGAACTCAGAAAGGTGGATAATGAGAATTAAGAGCCAATGTACGAAATGCTTCAAGTTTCATGGTGATAAGTTTTTACATGGGCCCTCAAATTTCATGACCAATACTTCAGAATACAAACCAAACGTTGAAAGGCACTTTACTCTTCACACGTAGGCTGCTGCATATCGGACATATTTTCAAAAGTATGAGTATTTCTTTTAGTTTTTAAAAGGGTTAATTTTGGAGTTGTTACTCAGGTAAACCAAAATGGTTAAATCAATCATTGAGTGGTTAACATGACATTGGAACACCCTCGTCAACTTCTAAAGTTACACAAACATTTGTACAACTTTTTTTCATTTACTCGGTGTATATTTATGGCAGAGTCCTAAACTGTTTCAATCATAATGACTCACCGGGTCATTAAGATTTCTGGCAGTCTCCAGTTATGTGCCAGGAATTTTCATTGCATATAAAAGGATAACTGTCTATGATTCAAAGATCATTAAGCTGTATCTGGAACACGTTGATGAATTCGTCAGATGGGAAACCCCAAGTCACTTAACTCAAGTTTATGGCCATTAAAGGGTTACACAACACTATTATGTCTATACGTGTTATAATCTACGTAGTTATGTCTTTGTAAAATAAAGTAAGTTAAACAAACATCGACAGATATTTATTTGAATATTACGAGATATTTGACGGCGATATGACATTTTCAGTGTAAGAATTTTTTCAATCAGTAATTGTTATTGAGTTCATTATAATAAAAATGTACTAAGGATGGGGCACCATTGTTTTATCACTTGAAGGAGTGGAAGGACTTGTTGACGGGTTGAAAAAAATACCGACAGGGACGATTTTAAAGCATTATAAATAACAGAATATCTCAAGCTGAATATACAGATAAAAATTATTCTATGACTACAGGAATCGATTGGGTAATAAGAAGGATCCAACTACTTTAATCGAAAATATATTCGATTAATCGTTGGTCAAGTAGTTATAAGACCCACAAATGAAGCTTCTTTTTTAATTATGTTTATATTTTTATTTTATACATATTTAATATCTCCCACTGAGCAAGGACACAGGTCAGTTGCACTCTTATGTGTCCAAAACAGCATTGAGGTCCAAACATGCAACACTTAAGAAATGAGGATGTACTGGTTAAGTGTGAGTTAGACATGCTTACATGCTTCTTTTAGCATCCTTAGAAACCGGCCATAATTGTTATCGAAAAAACTACCTTATGAACTACTTGTGACCACTTGACATCTTGTAAAGTGACAAGACAGGTAAAAATCGAAAATAACACACCATCCAAATTATTGTATATTTTAATATGAAGGTGATAACATAAATATATCATCTTGTTACTATAATTATGAACATTATAATACAGTATATGGTCTTGTCAATATAATTCTGTGGATTTAGTTATCTTCAAAAATAATCATTAACAATAGGAATTGACATGTATACTTTTAATATACAATATTGCAAAATAATACATTCAATGAAGCAATGACGTTATAATGGAATAGCTTTATCTACTTTTGATGTTAAATAATGTATCTTCTACTTTATTTTGCAAGATTAATATTCATAACAAAAACATTATTCAATTTATTCTACAATTAACACGAAATAACTAAACATCGTTAAAGGCTTTTCCTGTTGTATAATTTGTATGGAAATGTCTATTTCAGGTTGCAGTATTTAAACTTCATACCACTATAATTCATACAAAAGCACTCTCACTTTCAGGCCAGGGTTTAGTTTCCAAATGTGCTAGGTCCTGACTTAGAGCCATCCGTGTTTGTCTACTTGGATGACATAATGGGGGCACCCGATGTGCGACATGGACTACCTGAGGGTCATAATTGGACACTCGAGGTGCGACATGCAGCGAAAGAGAACCCAAAACTAACACTCGAGGTGCGACATGGCGCTTCGGCTAGCAGTGTGGCCGTGTTGGTCTGGCGGCTAATAGTTGATATATTTACAGTGATAAAATTATCTGAAAACTACAGCCATACAATGAGACACATGATTAACGATTGTTACCAATACAATTACTACCAATGTACGTGTATGGGAGGGTGGGTGGGTTAGGTTAGGTTAGGTATATATATATAGGTAGGTATATTTTTGTATATATATGGACACAGAGAGAGAGAGCGCGTTTACTACCCCGCAACCCTTCGCCGGGCTACCTGAGGTGGCATGTCGCACCTCGAGTGCCAGTTTTATGGCCCTTTGGGTCGCTGGGATTAACACAGGTAGTCCATGTCGCACCTCGAGTGCCACCGACATAATTGTAGTCACACCCACTTTTCAGAAGCATCTAGATATATTGTCTGAAATATTTAAGGGAGTCCGTGAAGCTAAACTTACCTTGAATCAAGAAAAATGTAAATTCTGTAGAAGTGAGTTAAAATACCTGGGCTATGTAGTTAGTAAGAAGGGTCTACACATCGACCCAGAGAAGGTGAAGGCCATTGTGGACCTTCCAGTTCTTAAGAATCAGAAGGAAGTCTGCCAAGTGTGTGGAACCGCATCGTGGTATAGGAGATTTATCCCAGATTTTGCCAGCAGGATGTACCCACTCACGTCTCTCCTCAGAAGATGTTAAAAATTTGAGTGGACCCAAGAGGCTGACCAAGCATTTTAGGACATTATGGCTTGTTTAATCTCTACTCCAATCTTGACATGCCCTGACTTCACCAAGCCTCATGCGATGCTTCAGGCTGTGGTCTGGGAGCCGTCCTTAGCCAGAGTAATGGACAAGGCGAGATGGCGGTTGCGTATGCCAGCCGAACTCTAACAAGACAAGAGCAGAACTACTCTGCTACTGAGCGCGAGTGCCTAGCTGTAATCTGGGCCATTGAGAAATTCAGGCCGTACGTTGAAGACACACAGTGATCACTGTGTACACGGTTCACAGTGATCACTGATCACTATAGTTTATTGTGGTTACATAACCTTAAAGATCCGGTTGGACGTTTAGCTAGATGGGCTATACGTATGCAATCTTATGATTTTCAACTAGTCCATCGTAAAGGTAAGGAAAATATTGTCCCAGATATGTTGTCCCGCTCCATGCCTATTTCTGAAGAATAGAAAAGCCCTTAACAGCCTACTGTGTTTGCAGTTATGGAAATACCGAATGAGGTGATAGATCGGTGGTATAACAATATGTTGAAAAGAGTTAAAGAGCAATGTGATAGTTATCGTCAGTGGCGTATTGAAGGCAAGCAACTTTGGAAGATACTTGGCGACTGGTACTACCTAAAGAATTGCGATCTATGGCGATTGAAGGCTGCCACGCCCCACCAACATGTGGACACCAAGGCGTATTGAAGACCTTCAAGAGGATGCAACAACGTTTCTATTGGCCGAAGATGAGGAAGGACATTGGTTCTTATATTTCAAAATGTCGGGTTTGCCAATGTACCATATATGATCAACAACGGCCAGCTGGCATGATGGGCAGTTACCGTGTTGTGGATGCCCCTTTCAAAATGTTGGCAGCTGATCTCATTGGGCCTCTACCTCGTTCCATGAAAGGATTCAAATATCTCTCTGTTGTTACGGACACCTTTACAACATTTACAATTTTACGTCCTCTTAGAGCAGCTACAGCCAAACTTGTAGCGCAACACCTGGAAAATGATGTATTTCTAATGTTTGTGATACCAAAATATATAATTTGCGATAACGGTTCTGAATATATTGGAAGACCTGTGACCCAATTAGCAAGGAGTTATAACTGTAAGATACTGCTTAATGCCAGCCGACATCCACAGGCAAACCCTGCTGACCGTGTGAATCGTGACATCGTGTCTATGATACGAGCTTATGTGAAGATAATCACCATGATTGGGACAAATATATTCCACAGATTGGTTTTGCCTTGCGCACCGCTCATCATGAGTCCACAAAACATACTCCTGCGTTCCTCAATTTTGGAAAGGAACTTGCCATTTCCGGTCCGGGTTTTGAGGTTCTGCAAGATGGGGATACTCCAGATATTGAAGATTGTCAGCAATATGAGGAAAAATTGAAGGAACTAAAAGGTCTCCACCAAGAAGTTTCAGACAGACTTAAGGAAGCGCATCTGAAGAATGCCAAGAGATACAACTTTAGGAGGAGACACGTAGAGTTTAAAGTCAATGACCTCGTGCTAAAAAGAAATTACCTTCAGTCGGATGCTTCTAAACACTTTTCGGCGAAGTTGGCACCCCGCCTTGTTGGACCACTTGTTGTGACAAGGAAAATCTCAAGTTTAGTTTATTCTCTGGCCGATATAAAAGGAAAAGCTGTCACTGATCTGAAGAAGTATGTTCAGGATTAGAAAATTTGGGAAATTTTCTGGAAAAAGGGGAGTGTTTGTGACATTTCAATTTTATGCTACACATAAAATTATATTACAGTCAAGACTTTAAAGGTAAAAAATTGTTATGTGTGGGGAAGATCGATTTAAAAACAGATGATCAGCTGTTATTTATTTAACTTAATTTATTCATATGTATATTTCTAAAATTTGTTTCTGTTCAACAATAAGTTATGTTTTGGGAAAAAACTGTTCAGTTTTTCACTTCACACTAAAATGTTGTGTTTTTTTTAATTTGGTGACGAGAGTATTTTTTTTTTGTTTGTTTTTGCTTTTTTTTTCGTTTTTAGGTAGTTGTGTTTAGTTTAAGAGTTTTTTAACTCCTGGCTAACCACAGGGAGAAATATATACCAGTAAAAAGTACCAGTGTACGTATAGCGCTAACCGTTCATTTATGAATTATCATGGGTATATCATAAATATTTCATATGCAGGAGAGTCCCTATACGTACAGTTCTGCTATTTTCAGGTATGTATTTGTGTGCAGGAATCCGTTCCAGGAAATTTTACTATTGAATGCTGCAGTATACCAATATGCACGTGTGGTTTCTTGTATTGTCATTTGTAATTAATTTCCGTTGCCACATATTTATTTATGTAAATACCCACTGAAAATAAAACGATACTTTATAACATCACCTGGGAAAACATACAAAACTTTTTGAAGTTTCATGAAGATCGAATCGAATAACGCATGAAGGACAAACGAACAGTAGCAAATACAGTCACGCATTCGTATTTTTTATACATAGATAAAACAAAATGTCCAATAAATACAATGTAACTTACTCTTTCTAAAATTACGATCTATAACCTACAGAATATTAAAAGTATAATAATTATGTTTTAATTATTATTATTTGTTTTAATATTAGTACCGGCAGACCAAATTTCGCTCAGTTGAATTTTGCGAACTGAAGAGGTTGCATCCATATATCCCAGAGGATCGTTTGTTGTTAATATACCTTGTATGTTATTAATCAATTTCGTTTTTGAGGTTTTCCACGATTACCTATGGCTCCTTTGTGAAACTCGGCCTACGGCTTCACGGGGGAAAGTTCGGCCTGTGGCCTTAACAAGGCCCTCCGCTACAGTTCCATTTGTCGATATCGGCATATCGCCTCGGGAGGAAAATCGGTCTACGGCCCTACCAGGATTCTTAAGCAGCATGACCATACCATACCAGAATTTTTGGAGCAGTTGATCCCATAAACATAGAATATTCTGTAATCTGATGGTATATTAGTAATTGAGAGACAGATACCCCGCTTGCATGTATTAGTTTCCCATTACCCAATTTTGGGTGTTGAGCATATTTTTAATATGAGGGGAGTGCTGAGCCCCTTCATAAATTTCCGCTCCCTCTCTTTCACCCCTACCAAGCTATTATGTTATTCAATTTATTGTATCCATCTGAAGTAGAAGATGTAAATACATAAAAATTCCATTGGACTTTTCAAAACAACATATAATATAACTGTTAAAATATTTATGAGAAGTTTATATAAAAGTCTCACAACTTAGTTATTTTCCGTTTTAAAACAAAGTATATACAAGAAAAACGCCTGGCTGCTGTAGTCTTTTATTTGCAAGGTTTGATATTTGCTCATAATGTATACCCAGCCATTCAGGGCATTATTCTAGGGTGTACGGGATAACATCTTTTACAAACAATATGTAATGTTTGAAAATTAAAAATGTGCTAAACAAATAACAAGCAGGTAAGTTGCCAATTAGTAATGAGTGCAAGAATAAAACTGTGCAAACTAAAGAAATATTTAGTCCCAAAAAATGACGTAACGATGCAATTACTAACTATAGTAAATAATAAATTAGGATTACATTTATTAAGTCACTCGTTACAAGTATTTCCATAATAAATATATCATATGATTCATATAAGATAAAAATAAGGATGTATTTACATCAACAACATTCACTATTGAAATACAATTATTTTTAACAATAAGTAAAGTTTTTTGAACAAAAACTTAAATATATATTTACCTAATACCAAACGTGTGAACACATAATACACACAGTATCTACTGAAATCAAAATCAAATATTTGGTTATTTTCCAAAATCTTCAGTTACTTTTCCAGGATGCAACAAAAGTGGTAAGGACAAACATAAAGTTCTCCAGCATGACGGCCAGAAGGGAGTAGTCAACGTCAAAGAGGGCACAGGAGAAGGGCCTGCGACTGCGGTGGATGTTGGCCAGCAGCTGATGTCTGAGCCTCTTAGATCCCTTCTTACAGCCGGACAGCTGACGGAATGCCTTCTCTTTTTCCTTACGTACACTCTCCACTGCCAATACAAACAGAATGAAGGAAAATTTAAAAAGTGAGATGTGAACAAAAACCGAAAGTTCAAAGATATCAGTGCTTGTCATCAGAGGGAAAACAAGTATCGGTGTTAGAACTTCAATCATAAGCCGACATAGTACTAGTTGCACGCACATGTTGCTGTTAATGTTGTGTTCTGTATAATCCAAATAACCTTGAAGTTCTGCTAGAAACATCCATTTCTTATCCATCTCAGCTTGCTGACTGATATTTCTAGGTCCTTGGTGTCCTCTTTGTCGTCGTGATGTTGAAGGCCTTGAAGAACTTATTTGAAGTTCACTTTCATTGACAAGGAAAAAGCCGTTTGTGATTGCTTTTTGAATCATGTATACTTTTGTTAGATACATTATTGATACAAACAGGAAGTTTAATGTAGAACCACAGACTTGAAATGAGGTTATATAATTTATAAATGAAAGAGAATCGTTGTGTCCAAATGCATCGCCTAGGAGTATTACAATATGCATAACCCCATTTGTAATCATCAGGGATGTAACAATTGCCTTAAACCAACGATTTCCAGTAACTCTAAAAGCTTGAGCCTCTAATCTGTCTTCGATTGCTTGCAAGTTCATGGCAGCTGAGATTTTTGCTTTGTAATCCCATATTCCATTGAGCAAAGAATACACACATAACGTGATGATAAGATATCTTCCCATTAGAAAAGACATGAGTTCCATTGATTCGGTTGTAAGCTGTCCGTGGACGTAAAGAACATTTTCCACTCCAAAAACTAGTAACAAGAAAACCGTGTACGCAACCGATATTTTGCTTTGTTTCAGCGTCGTGAGTGAAACTGTACTTGTGCCGATCAGAGACTCGTACATAAAATTGTATTTGAAAAGACCTAAACGCACTTCCATTTTCTAAAGTTTATATAAAATATGTCATATCACATTTACAATGGCGGTGAAATACTATGTTACTGACGTCTACCAGGTTCGTCCAATTTTATAGTTTATAATAAGAATGACATCGACTAACTGTCACTCAAAAGAATGAGAATTGGTATGCATTTAGGATAATGGAGATTTATTACATTACCTGGAGTGTCTGACATTATTTGTCCACGTGTAAATCGATGAGACAACTTGTTATACTACAACTAACATATTGACATACCGTTAGTATTGAAGAAGTTTAGTATATGTTCTTGACATTACCTAGGTTTCTGCCTGACTTTTCTATTCATAATGCTAATATTCGATAATTCATATGTCAATTTGTTGGATACTGAACAACAAAGAATAAGAGTGGTGAATAAATTACCAGCAAATGTAAATGAATAAATACATTTAGTGTAATTCAAATAAATTGCAAGGTTTTCAAATGTAGTGATTTTTTAAATATTTGGTCCACACATAATTTTGTAGTAATCAATGGTTAATTGTTACTGTTTATTTTGATTGGCACTTACCAGCCAAGTGGACACTTGACCAACCATAAAGGGAATTCAGCATGGCATTCAAGGGGTGGGTGCTTTGAAGGGAAACCCCTGTAGGAAATTATAATGGCATATAGGTTAATGACATTGTAATAATATGGTTAGATTGTTACTAACCATTGTTACTATTACGTACAGTGTTACTGTAATAGCAATATGAAGTGTTATATACTGTGGTATTAATATATGTCTAGTGGCATTAGAATGGGAGGTTCTTCTAAGAGACAGGCCAAGTATAAGGGAAAAGTTTTGAATAGTTATCATCCAAATAAAAATAAATGTTTCCAAGTTCATCAATAGTAGCCAGGGATTAGGGCGCCACCTTGTTGACCTAAGAATGGCAGGACTCCAACAAGGAAACTTTCCTGCAGGTGTAAGATGTACTTATGACTTTGTAAAAGTTCCGTTCTGGCACTATATTATGAACTGTGTAAATAAATATTTCTCCCTGTGGTTAGCCAGGAGTTAAAAAAAAAAAAAAACTGTTAAACTAAACACAACTACCTAAAAACAAAACAAAAAAATACTTATCCTCATCGCCAAATTTAAAAACACACAATTTTTTTAATTTCAACACAATGATTAAACTATAAAACATTTATACGATAAATGATAACGAATTATTTTTGAAATTTTAATAATTTGAACTACTCTTCCTAGTTTATTATCTACTAATTTCTAAATCCTGACTGTAGGCCTACACTAAACAGGCTGAGAACTGCTTTCGTCTTGTTTAAGTTGTTGTTTCTTGTACATTTCCAGTACAATTTCAGTAGCAGAAGAAGGCTGACGTTGAAACAACGGGTTTTCTTCCAAGGGAAAGGAGACCAAGTTGTCTGCTGGATCTTTGTGTGTGAAAGGACTCCAAACCCCTTGTACTGTGGGGTGGTCATTATGAGCGAATTGACGACTTGTGATGTAATTAAACTGAACAAAAGATTATCTTTTCTGGCGGAGCAGAAATCATATGTACCCGAGTTTAAAAGTTAAATCCAAGTAAACTAATAAACCTACGAAAAACTCAAATACTTCAATGTTTTCCTCGTTCAGTGTACGTTATGAAATATGCATTTTTAAATTTTACTATAAATTTTAATAATTAATATCCTATTAGAAAAAATTACCGGAATTTTATTTATTGTTCACTGTACATCAACTTTACAATGTTATTACTTTAAAACCGGTCAATGTATCACATTTAAAGTTTAAGACATGATCGACATCAAGGCTTTCTATAAGTTTTATAAATTTCAGAGTTTTTAATTTTCAAGAAACAAAAATTCGTATAAATTTCCTAAAACAACGTTTTCTTGGCTTCTAGACATAATAAAATTAATTAATTGGTCACGTTGTAATCCTTATAGTATTCATATTTGAAATTAAATGCAGTGATTTTACAATGATTTAAATGGAACAATTTCAAGTGATATTAAATTAATTTAAATCAATTTAAAATCATTGTATTTTATTACAAATATAACTATACATTTCATAAGGATTACAACATGACCTTATAATTATTTTTACGATATCCAAAAGCCAAGAAAACGTTGTTTCAGGCAAGTGATAAGAAATGTTTTCTTAAAAAGTTAAAGATTCTTTAATTTATCAAACTTAAGCATTTTTTCGACCACGTTTCTATATATACCTTTATCGATTTAAAGGATAACGAATTTTTAGTAAAAAACACAAAATGACTGACAGATGGAAAACCAAGCGAGATAGGACTACGCTTTATTAGAGATATACAGAGTGTTCCCAAACTTAAGGTATGATTCGTTGGGTAAAAATTTTCCTATACATTTAGGTCTAAATATGCTTCGTTTTCAATATGGCAACCATTTTCATATTTTCACTACACGATGTGTAATTTCATAACTCCTTACAATACAGTGCTCAAATTTGGAATGAAGGTACCTGTTATGTTTTTTTTTAAGGTTATGACAATATTATTTTATTATGTTCAGTATTTTCAAAATGGTGGCACTTAAAAATGTTTAATTATAAATTGCGCAAAAACACGTAATCCTAGAATAATGCTCAAGAAATAAAACCGTTGCAAAACAAAATAACAAATCTAATAAGTCCTAATTGAACAAAATCCGTTCATAAATAAAGGAGTAACTCTAATTTAGGTAATACTATGTTTCGTTTCAAAACTCTATCATTAGATATTGAATTGCTGTTGTTAAATACATTTCATATCAGCTGATTAAGTAAATATTAAACAGTTGATATTTTAGTTTTTGCGTTATAGATTACTCATCGTTGAGAAATTAGATTATGTGATATGTGAATAGTTTTTGTAAGTTCTAGTATAATAATTGTTGTTCCATTACTTGTTTTCAAATAGTTTAATTAGTTTCTTTGTGCTTAATAACAGTGAATGCAATTTAATGAAATCTGTCCGAAATTGTCATTATTAGAATAGTTTTAGTGTGATAGTGTGATAGAAACTGTTAATTTCAAAATTTGGTAAAAGTTATGTAACGGAAATTTTGGAAACAGTTCAATAACTGATTCTTTGTGATCAAGAATCAGTTATTGAATTGTCATACAAAAATTACACAGTCATACAAAAGTTGTCATGTTTTGTATGAATAACTAGTGACGGCTGTTTGGATAAAATTGTTTGGCTTGATTTAATATAATTCAACATTTATCTTAAGGACAATAAATTCGTGCTGGCGGAAACCAGACCGGAAGTTACCAGAATCTTTTATCACTCAAGTCACCTATATCGGTGTATCTTTTTCGCTAAAGAGTTATCCAAAGGAAATGTCGTGAAATATTCTAGGTTACACAATATTATCTATTCTCAATATTCCCAAACAATCTAGTACAGTGATTATGGGGAAACCTTACCCACTCACCCATACATATACAGTAGTATTGACCCTCCCATATACGTACAGTGGTATTGACCCTCCCATACACGTACTCTCTCGCCCTCCCATACACGTACATTGGTATTAACCCTGCCACCCGTCCATACAACGTACAGTGGTATTGATTACTCACATAGTTTATGAACAATGTAACATGAATTTAAAACAACGAGGGGCATTTGTCTTTTCATTTATCGAACAATTACACGTGCAGTAGAATTGGAAATACACGCACAGTGGTATTGACCCAACCATACACGTACAGTGTTATTGACCCACTCGCCCACCCATACATGTACAGTAGTAATGACCCACCCGCCCACCCATACACGTACAATGGTATTGATTAATAGGTTCAAGGAAACAACAATTGTTTTGCTTGAACTCACAAAACTACTCACATACTATACAATCTAATTTCTCAACAATGAGTAATCTGTAATGCAGATGCTAAAATATCAGCTGTTTAATATTTACTTCATCAGCTGATATGAAATGCATTTAACACCAACAATTCAATGTCTAATAAAATAAAACAGAGCATACATAATATTGCCTAAATTAGTGTTACTCCTTTATTTATGAGCAGATGTTGTTCAATTAGGACTTTTTAAATTTGTTATTTTATTTTGCAACTGTTTTATTTCTTGTGCACCGTCAGAATCGCGGTGTGCGCATGGTAACACACCGAAGACATGACGTCACTCGGCCATTCCTATGTTAATGGGCTATTTATCGAAGGGAGAAACTCATAAAACCCATGGGAGGGAAAGTGATTTAACGTATTGTTTTGGAAATATTTATGAGCATTTAGCTTTAGAGAATCGTTCAATTAAAACTTAAAACTGTGAAGACAGAATTTTGATGGTGTTGTACAGTCTTGCCGAACTTGTGAACTGTTTCTTAAAGGTTGCTCAGTAGCTCAAGAACCACATTCTTCTCAAAGATCTATGAGTTTTTGGGTTTTGTTGAGGTTATAATCAATGAAGCAACAGGCTACATGCTCCATAATGCTCAACTCTTAGGGCCATCCACTGCTCCACGTCCACTACTAATTTTCCAAACTGGTTTAGTAAGTGTATTTTCATAAGACGATAGCCTTAGAGGTAGCCTTATCCAAAAACACTTGGCCTTCCCTTCAAGAGTCATATCCCGCTGAGCGCTTGGAGTTCCCTACCCTTGCTTCACATCCGATGGAAAGTTGCCAACCGAACCATCAAAGACTCAGATTCCTAGAACGTAAACACAAGGTGTTTCCCAGCCAACCACATGGTATCGCCTAAATAGTAGACAACCCTGGAGTTTGCGGTTAAACAACCCTGTGCCCATTCTTCACGATTGAGTGGTTACAATCTTTTGATGAAATAAGTCACTAATGACAATCCCTCCCCACCTAATACCAATACACGAAGGTTGCTCACTGTTCCTTGCTAAACTAACTTCTTATAGCACATACTTTTCTGTAAAAAGATGTTGGCAATCATCTGTTTTGAAAATGCCTCAAACGGAAGCGTAATTGTGCAAAACAAGAGTTTTATTTCCGTATTGAATCTAGGCAGGAAGTAGATAACGCTGAATTAAATACCACAATTTTAAATTAGGGAACAGTTGTAATTCTTCCTTCAGCCTTCAATTGACTATATCAAATTCAAAGCTTGTTGAATTAACCATATAAATAGATTTCCAATTAAATATCTAGGATATTTAATTTTTTTAATTTAATTTAATTTAATTTAAAATTAAATATGCATGGTTAATTTTTTTAATTTGATACATTTTCTAAAGGAGCCGGTTGTTTCACATTAATACGTGGCGAACTACCCTGATATTGGTTGTATTAAATATATCGACCGTCTCGTTATTTTAATAACACTGTCTAGAGTACAGCATCAAAGTTACGTCCATTTCAACAATAGTAATATCTCGATACTCAGGACTAATTACAACCGAAGGTGGTTTAAAGTATTGCCCAAAATGGATTAACAGCCGACCACATCTTACAAATTATTTTTGGGATATATGAAACGATTAAAGTAAAATGAGAAGAAATCTACCACATAACATTTTTAGCAGAAAAAGAAATGTATATCCTTTTAGAACTAAAATACAGTATATTGATTGCCAAACAAATTACTGAATCATTTTCTCTAATAAACAATGTTAATATTTTTTTTTAATTAGAGATTCTACATAGTGTTATGTAATGTGTATGAAAAAAACACTTCATGATTTATATAAAAACAGACTCATTTTAGGACAGTGTCAATCTCCGAATTTATTCACAATACAAAAATTTAAGTCTGGCAAAAGAGCAACACTGTAGAAAATATTACTTATAAAACTGTGTCTAACCCAAAGAACCATTCCCCTTCAACTGCAACTAAAGTTGTCGAGCTTATATCATCATATTCTTTATCATATGTTGAAATGAACTTCCCAACTAAGTATATATTAATTTTCTAGACCGTCAAGGGTGAAGTTTGGTAGAGTATACATTGAATAAAAGAGGAGTAAGAACGGAACCTTGAGGCAGTCCATCATTCATAACATTACAATATATAAATGGCATTGTATGATTTGTGCAACAGACATTGAGGTTTCTTTCTTCTTGTTTATATTTTACCTAAAATTATAATGTTTTATAAATTTTAAAAATATTTAATTTTATCTTTTATTCCCATGAGCCTGTTCTGATGTAAGTCGTAAGACGATCGACCATCACCTAGGAGATGTACTAAGGTCAAATTTATCTTTAGAGCTCCACGTTGGTGTAATCGAACACATTTGATATTGTCATGAGAACGTCAAGGATTGAATTGAGCGTAGAGTCAATGGAATTGGTGTACACGGCCTCTGTCCTCGAGTACACAATTATCGCTTGATCTCCAGCTTGGACATCTGACTCTAAACAAGATCGTTCCAAGAGCAGTGGGCTACAGACTTGGGTATACCGTGGAGTCATTTAAGCTGAGGGAGAGAAGTTTGGAATTGGCTCCTCTGGTGGAAAAAGAACGACCTCATGTTTCTGCACAAGGTCGTGAGTGATAGGATTGACTACACCGAGCTTCTTTCTTTAGTTAAACCGTAGCGGCTGCTTGCAGTCTCTCACAGGACCTGAACTCCGTGAACTAAGAAAGAACCACACTGTCACAGCCTGTATTACAATATAAACTTCTCTACGGCAGTGTGACTATGTTGAAGGAACAATTTCTCTCTTATTAGATAAATGTAAATAGTAAGTGGAGTATCAATGTCACATTAATAATTGCATGTAATTTACTGCTAAGCATGGTTTGTTATTGTATTATTACTATTTTCGTTGTCCTTGAAACCTTGTTAAATCACTAATTGGCATTACAAATTAGCGTAAACTGTATGAATAAACTACAAAAAATCAATAGTAAAAATATCAGTTTATTATAAATTTAATTTTAGTGGAGTTTTCTCTTAATCGATGTGAATGGATGTGTCACATCTTTCCATATAAAAATTAATAAATAACAGCTTTTAAAAATCTGTTATAAAAACTAGATTTTTTGTCATTGAAATAAATTTTAAAAATACATTTTATTTCTTTCTTTTTTTATTTAGAAACTTATGATTTAATTACTACCAATTAGAAGTATGTACTGTATTTTTGCAAAATGGTGGTTTGTAATAAAAATACCTAATAAGTATTATTTTTAGTTTATGTCATACAAATTATGTTTCTATAAAGGAAATACTAGGCATAGTAAACCTAAATTTAATCATGAAGAAAATAATGATGAAAAATATCACTTATCTCAATAAAAACTTGATACTATTACGATTTTACCCTGTGTGAAAAATATTACAACAATGCTATTTATTGTAACAGCTTTTCATAAATATATGCATTAAAATATTCTATAGTATGTCATTTCAAGGACTGAAACTAGCTATTTGGGTTAAGTATTCTCATGCTAAAAATGATTTATTTGATACAAAACTCCACACAACAAAACCCAATGTACAATTCACCACAAAGATCAGTAGCCTTATTAGAAATGGTAGCTACAGTTAAATTTAAAATTTACGTGCATTTAGTATGGGCCAAGAGGTGTGAATTCGAGTGCGGTGTGTTCTAACTGAGGTAGATTGTGAATTCAGAGTCACCTTCCTGTATGTCGTAGACATGCAACACATATACCCATCTTGAGAATAGAATAATCATAAAAAAATTTAATTTAATGACACGCAACAAAATATATAATTTGTGAATTAAAATTATTTGACATAAATAACTAAATACTAAAAAATTAGTATATTTTATATTACATTTTAAACCACGGTTGTTATTTCACCTTTGAAAACAAAGGTTTGATATCGGATACAAATATCAGATATCACTTGTTCAAATGAGTCAAGTTACAGCCTGTTAAGCTCTTTTACGACTGTGGACCTGGTTTTAAAAGGTTATAGTACACATTTCTTGAGTGTGGGTGTGTTACCAAAGTAGGGCAAGTTAGTAACACTCGAAGGGACATTAACTCAGGTTATATAACACGTAAAGAGGTGAGGTAACCTTGACCCAGAGCCGCTGAAAGACTGTCCCTGGTCTGTTGTTATAGTACACATTTCTTGAGTGTGGGTGTGTTACCAAAGTAGGGCAAGTTAGTAACACTCGAAGGGACATTAACTCAGGTTATATAACACGTAAAGAGGTGAGGTAACCTTGACCCAGAGCCGCTGAAAGACTGTCCCTGGTCTGTTGTTATAGTACACATTTCTCGAGTGTGGGTGTGTTGCCAAAGTAGGGCAAGTTAGTAACACTCGAAGGGACATTAACTCAGGTTATATAACACGTAAAGAGGTGAGGTAACCTTGACCCAGAGCCGCTGAAAGACTGTCCCTGGTCTGTTGTTATAGTACACATTTCTCGAGTGTGGGTGTGTTACCAAAGTAGGGCAAGTTAGTAACTCTCGAAGGGACATTAACTCAGGTTATATAACACGTAAAGAGGTGAGGTAACCTTGACCCAGAGCCGCTGAAAGGCTGTCCCTGGTCTGTTGTTATAGTACACATTTCTCGAGTGTGGGTGTGTTACCAAAGTAGGGCAAGTTAGTAACTCTCGAAGGGACATTAACTCAGGTTATATAACACGTAAAGAGGTGAGGTAACCTTGACCCAGAGCCGCTGAAAGGCTGTCCCTGGTCTGTTGTTATAGTACACATTTCTTGAGTGTGGGTGTGTTGCCAAAGTAGGGCAAGTTAGTAACACTCGAAGGGACATTAACTCAGGTTATATAACACGTAAAGAGGTGAGGTAACCTTGACCCAGAGCCGCTGAAAGACTGTCCCTGGTCTGTTGTTATAGTACACATTTCTCGAGTGTGGGTGTGTTACCAAAGTAGGGCAAGTTAGTAACTCTCGAAGGGACATTAACTCAGGTTATATAACACGTAAAGAGGTGAGGTAACCTTGACCCAGAGCCGCTGAAAGGCTGTCCCTGGTCTGTTGTTATAGTACACATTTCTCGAGTGTGGGTGTGTTACCAAAGTAGGGCAAGTTAGTAACTCTCGAAGGGACATTAACTCAGGTTATATAACACGTAAAGAGGTGAGGTAACCTTGACCCAGAGCCGCTGAAAGACTGTCCCTGGTCTGTTGTTATAGTACACATTTCTTGAGTGTGGGTGTGTTGCCAAAGTAGGGCAAGTTAGTAACACTCGAAGGGACATTAACTCAGGTTATATAACACGTAAAGAGGTGAGGTAACCTTGACCCAGAGCCGCTGAAAGACTGTCCCTGGTCTGTTGTTATAGTACACATTTCTCGAGTGTGGGTGTGTTACCAAAGTAGGGCAAGTTAGTAACTCTCGAAGGGACATTAACTCAGGTTATATAACACGTAAAGAGGTGAAGTAACCTTGACCCAGAGCCGCTGAAAGGCTGTCCCTGGTCTGTTGTTATAGTACACATTTCTCGAGTGTGGGTGTGTTACCAAAGTAGGGCAAGTTAGTAACTCTCGAAGGGACATTAACTCAGGTTATATAACACGTAAAGAGGTGAGGTAACCTTGACCCAGAGCCGCTGAAAGGCTGTCCCTGGTCTGTTGTTATAGTACACATTTCTCGAGTGTGGGTGTGTTACCAAAGTAGGGCAAGTTAGTAACTCTCGAAGGGACATTAACTCAGGTTATATAACACGTAAAGAGGTGAGGTAACCTTGACCCAGAGCCGCTGAAAGGCTGTCCCTGGTCTGTTGTTATAGTACACATTTCTCGAGTGTGGGTGTGTTACCAAAGTAGGGCAAGTTAGTAACACTCGAAGGGACATTAACTCAGGTTATATAACACGTAAAGAGGTGAGGTAACCTTGACCCAGAGCCGCTGAAAGGCTGTCCCTGGTCTGTTGTTATAGTACACATTTCTCGAGTGTGGGTGTGTTACCAAAGTAGGGCAAGTTAGTAACTCTCGAAGGGACATTAACTCAGGTTATATAACACGTAAAGAGGTGAGGTAACCTTGACCCAGAGCCGCTGAAAGGCTGTCCCTGGTCTGTTGTTATAGTACACATTTCTCGAGTGTGGGTGTGTTACCAAAGTAGGGCAAGTTAGTAACTCTCGAAGGGACATTAACTCAGGTTATATAACACGTAAAGAGGTGAGGTAACCTTGACCCAGAGCCGCTGAAAGGCTGTCCCTGGTCTGTTGTTATAGTACACATTTCTCGAGTGTGGGTGTGTTACCAAAGTAGGGCAAGTTAGTAACTCTCGAAGGGACATTAACTCAGGTTATATAACACGTAAAGAGGTGAGGTAACCTTGACCCAGAGCCGCTGAAAGGCTGTCCTTGGTCTGTTGTTATAGTACACATTTCTCGAGTGTGGGTGTGTTACCAAAGTAGGGCAAGTTAGTAACTCTCGAAGGGACATTAACTCAGGTTATATAACACGTAAAGAGGTGAGGTAACCTTGACCCAGAGCCGCTGAAAGACTGTCCCTGGTCTGTTGTTATAGTACACATTTCTCGAGTGTGGGTGTGTTACCAAAGTAGGGCAAGTTAGTAACACTCGAAGGGACATTAACTCAGGTTATATAACACGTAAAGAGGTGAGGTAACCTTGACCCAGAGCCGCTGAAAGGCTGTCCCTGGTCTGTTGTTATATTACACATTTCTCGAGTGTGGGTGTGTTACCAAAGTAGGGCAAGTTAGTAACACTCGAAGGGACATTTACTCAGGTTATATAACACGTAAAGAGGTGAGGTAACCTTGACCCAGAGCCGCTGAAAGGCTGTCCCTGGTCTGTTGTTATAGTACACATTTCTCGAGTGTGGGTGTGTGTTACCAAAGTAGGGCAAGTTAGTAACACTCGAAGGGACATTAACTCAGGTTATATAACACGTAAAGAGGTGAGGTAACCTTGACCCAGAGCCGCTGAAAGGCTGTCCCTGGTCTGTTGTTATATTACACATTTCTCGAGTGTGGGTGTGTGTTACCAAAGTAGGGCAAGTTAGTAACACTTGAAGGGACATTTACTCAGGTTATATAACACGTAAAGAGGTGAGGTAACCTTGACCCAGAGCCGCTGAAAGGCTGTCCCTGGTCTGTTGTTATATTACACATTTCTCGAGTGTGGGTGTGTGTTACCAAAGTAGGGCAAGTTAGTAACACTTGAAGGGACATTTACTCAGGTTATATAACACGTAAAGAGGTGAGGTAACCTTGACCCAGAGCCGCTGAAAGGCTGTCCCTGGTCTGTTGTTATATTACACATTTCTCGAGTGTGGGTGTGTGTTACCAAAGTAGGGCAAGTTAGTAACACTTGAAGGGACATTTACTCAGGTTATATAACACGTAAAGAGGTGAGGTAACCTTGACCCAGAGCCGCTGAAAGACTGTCCCTGGTCTGTTGTTATAGTACACATTTCTCGAGTGTGGGTGTGTGTTACCAAAGTAGGGCAAGTTAGTAACACTTGAAGGGACATTTACTCAGGTTATATAACACGTAAAGAGGTGAGGTAACCTTGACCCAGAGCCGCTGAAAGGCTGTCCCTGGTCTGTTGTTATAGTACACATTTCTCGAGTGTGGGTGTGTTACTAAAGTAGGGCAAGTTAGTAACACTTGAAGGGACATTTACTCAGGTTATATAACACGTAAAGAGGTGAGGTAACCTTGACCCAGAGCCGCTGAAAGGCTGTCCCTGGTCTGTTGTTATAGTACACATTTCTTGAGTGTGGGTGTGTTGCCAAAGTAGGGCAAGTTAGTAACACTCGAAGGGACATTAACTCAGGTTATATAACACGTAAAGAGGTGAGGTAACCTTGACCCAGAGCCGCTGAAAGACTGTCCCTGGTCTGTTGTTATAGTACACATTTCTCGAGTGTGGGTGTGTGTTACCAAAGTAGGGCAAGTTAGTAACACTTGAAGGGACATTTACTCAGGTTATATAACACGTAAGAGGTGAGGTAACCTTGACCCAGAGCCGCTGAAAGGCTGTCCCTGGTCTGTTGTTATAGTACACATTTCTCGAGTGTGGGTGTGTGTTACCAAAGTAGGGCAAGTTAGTAACACTTGAAGGGACATTTACTCAGGTTATATAACACGTAAAGAGGTGAGGTAACCTTGACCCAGAGCCGCTGAAAGGCTGTCCCTGGTCTGTTGTGGCCCTTTCTCAACCATCGTTGACTATTGATTTATCTGTAGAAAGTTATCATTCTCTCTAATCATCATTTAAATTAGATCTCTAAAAAAATAACTATAGTACTACTGAAATTACATTGAAGATTCTCATTGTTTACAGGATTTAAAATTGCATATTATATAATTTATCAATGCATTAATTAAGGGAAATTTGTCTCAAGAATTTACATGGAGCAAAACTCAATGATGTCATCTAGCTTTGGCTGAGGTAAGTGCTAATTGTTGTCATTTATTTATTTACGATTGGATTTAAGGTTACTATGTGTAATCGTTCCTATATAAAACATTATTTGACATGTGCAGTGGTCATGAACCTCCTACCAACACGTACAATGATATTGACTCTTCCACCCACCCATACATATACGGTAATCATGATTCTTCCACCAATCCATACACGTGTTGGATTCGTAGCGTAGTTGGTTCAATCCCAGCTTCATAAGCTAAATGTTGTCGGTTCGATCCCAATCAGAGTCATAACACATTTTGAGAAGGATCAGCTGATAACCACCGGCTGTTCATTTGTCATTAGGCTATTAATTAATGACACTTTCTAAGGAATAGTCGGCCTTAGTTTGTAACAATGACTACATTCGCTCATCTACACTCATCACACTCATTCGAAACCCATATTCGCCCATATCTTGACGATCGGCGTCTTATGAATAAATAAAATAAATAAATAAAAAATAAACGTATATTGGTTGTGATCCACACATACACATACCTTTGGTACTGAATTGTAGAAGGGGGCTACCATTCAAGAACAGTGGCGTTGATGGACACGTAATAAAGTCTAGTCTCACCCACCCACCCATACACATACAGTGGTATTGACCCACCCACCTATAAATATTCAGTGGTATTTTCCCACTGATCCTCCCACCCAACGATAGGCCTACATATACGGTAGTGTTGATCTACTTGCCCACCCATATACAAGAAGTGTATTATTATTTTAAAAATAATTAAAAAATGTAGAATACTTTTCAAATAATTATTTTATACTTTAAATGATAAATATCACGAAATTCGTAATTTCTTAAAATATTTAGTACGTTTCTTTAGCATTTATATAAAAGAACACGCATAGTGGCTATATTAATGATATATGTAAAAAAAATTTCATCAGGCATATTTGCTATAAGGAGAATGTTAATGTTTTATAATGAAAAATCGTTAAAATTAATAAATTACTCTTTTATACATTCTTACTTATCTTTTGGGTTGATAATTTATGGAGCAAATGTTGCTTAAAACTTTTATAATATTTTATTACTGCAGTAAGAATCAATAAGAGTAATTCGCAGATTAATGGAACGATTTTGTCAGAAATTTATTTAAAGAAATTGGTATTATGACCGTTAACAGTTTATATATTTTTTAAACAATACTGCACATACATGACAGTGCTTCTGCATTATTAAAATTAGGCAATAGTCATAATTATAATACACACTGTCAGGATAATTTATTCTTTTCTAATCACAGGCTCACCTTATTTGGAAGTAAACCTTCATATTGTGGAATTAAATGTTTTAACAATTCACAAAATGAAATTAAGACTATTGAAGATTTCTTAAAGTTTAAAAAACCTGCGAAAATGTATTCAGTAAATAAGCTTCTGTATACCATAAGTGAATATTTTAGTTAAGGGTTTTATTTTAGCAACATTGATATGTAAAATAACTGTGACGCTATTCAAATTTACAATTTGTTCTGACACGAATAAAGTAATTTTGATTGATTGATTGATTGGTGAGCTTTTTATTCAATGTGTTAATCCA
>JAQJVL010000252.1:1034704-1278460 GCA_035578905.1 Stictocephala bisonia | reverse complement strand
GTCAGTTATTACCCCTGGAGACAAATGTCCAGGCTGATGCTGACCATTTAGTGAAAGCTGTGTCGGTATTGAGAGGACCAAGAACAGTATATTCTGGACATATGTACTGTATATATAAGAAAGAAACTCTCAGTTGTATTAAGTCTTGATTGTAGATGTTATTAGTAAACAATAGAAAATATGGTTCAAAAGAATTGGCACAAACTTTCCCTCATATTAAACAGTAAAAATTCAAAACCTTGAAAATTACCAGTTTGGTTCCCAAACATGTTTTTCGCCATTACTAAAAAACTAGTCCAGTTAGAAAGAAACATGCGGTACTTACTAAAATATTTTAAATTGTAATTCACATCCTTTCTGAAATTTTTATCAATATCGTTTGAGAAGTTTTTGAGAAAATTCCATTTTTACGTGTTTTTGCCTATAAAAATAAAAATTTCAAAAAAGTGGGAAAATAGTCTGGAGATATTGGCTAAATACACCTATATACCAAATTTCATAAAAATTGATCCATCTGTTTGGTCTTCAGCGAAATGCACATACACACAGACAGACAAATACGGACAGACAATGAAATCTTTTTCAAAAAACCACTTTTTTGGGTTCAGGGGACCCTAAAATTGTTATTTAGACCAACTTGTAAACAAAATTTTTTTGATAATCACAATACTTTCTCTATGCTAATATTGGGAAAAGTAAAAAATGACTATACAGATAAGAAGCGGGTGTTTGTTTCATTTAAAGGAAATGTTGTATGAAGAAGTGACTCCTTTAATTTTTCAATAACTAGATACAGTGTTGTCAATTCTAGGAGTGTTTTCAATAATTTTAACATGGCTTTCATTGAACAAATATATACACATACAGATTGCTTTCATTTAAAGATGATGTGTGTTTTTAAGTTGATAGTCTTTGTGTTTAGCCGATTATCTTACATACAGGTAGCGTAACCTACATCTTCTGTTTAAATGCCTATCCATGATGAATATCTTAAGATTTATTAATGAATAGCTTACCCGATTTCCATTTTTGTTGGAGCTGATTTACCCTTCTTAAAATTATCTAGAGCCATTATGGCAGATGGCGTGATCAGTTCATCGTCCGTTACTTTTGGAATTAGTTTCTTTGAGGCAAAGTCGTTAACAGCAGCCCCACCAAGAAAGGCATGAGGTGTGTCTTCCATCACAAGCCGGGCAAGTGAAATAGGATGAACTATATTTTTTACTAGAGTTACAGCACCTGTACAAAATAAAATGCACATAAATGCTTAATGACATGATTGTGGTAGATCTTCATTGAATAGTGTTGAACAGTGACTCTTCATACCCTTTTCACCATAGGGAAATAATTCATATCCATCATACACCAGAAGTTGAGTAGTAGCCACTTTAAGATGTTGCCGCCAAGACAATAGCAGCAGCCTTACTCTTTATCATAGTATACATTATCGATCTTGCTAAAACTGAAAGTTTAAGTTCAAAGTCAAGCTTTAATTTTACAAACTAGCTAATTAAGTGGCCTTTAACTAAAAACAATATTCATTCAAATAAGTTAAAGAGTTTCTTTGGAAACTCAATGAGCAAGAAACACCATTCTTATTTTATATACATCAATTTGTTTTAAATAAAGAGGTTTATGGATTGCAATGCCATTTGTCATTATTTTACTGTATTATTGTCTGGAAAATATGTTATAGTCATTTTGAACCATGCAACCTCTCAAGGAATATGCATTATAATTTACTTTGTTTTCATTTACAACTACAGTAGAGAGTCGATTATCCGAACTTATTGGAACCTCAGGGTGTTCGGATAACGACATATTCGGATAATCAAACATATTTTAACCATGCCATTATAGACGCTTATTGATAAGTTTATGTAATGGATTGGGCATATTGAAATTAAAAACACAACACATTTAAGTACTGTATCCACATAATACTTTAATTTTATAGATTAACACTTTAATGTAAATTACAGGAATGTTAACATAAAATGGAAACATACAAATTTGAGAAAATAAAATGTTTATACTGTAAATGCACTGAATTGAAATTAGTAGGCTACATTGCAAAATAATCTTTTATTGTTTTTTGCTTTAACCTTGAGGACCTTTTTTGAGCTGCTCAGTCCCTAAGCCTCTTTAGTAGTAAAAGTTGAGTTGGGCAGCTCTCCTCCTGTTTTTCCAGCCATGTCATTGCTGTATTGAATGCTGATAAAGCTTCTTCATGAGTTGGACAGTTCTTGGTTGGGTATGTGTCACAATCTTCTTCACTGTCGTGTTGAGTAGTATCATCAGCCTGCACCAAAGAAACAATTTCCTCATCATTAAGAATCTGGAAGCCTGGGTCGTTGTCCATTGCTAGCCAAATTTAGTATCCTGTATGTCACATTCTGAAAATCCAGGAATGTGTCCATACAACTCCAAAAATTCATCAATATCTTCCTGATCTATCATTGTAGGTTCTATGTTTTCACCAGTCTTTTCTAAAATTTTGTTCCAGGCATTTTTTAAGTTGCTCTCTTTTAGGGCGCTCCAAGAGTCCGCTATCATGTAAGAACAATCTTTAATGTTGAGTTTTTTTGAAAATTGCACAACACTTTCTTCAGTGGCATCAGCAAGTAACAAACGAAGAAGAACTTGCTTTTTATACAACCTTTTAAGTTTTTCTATAACACCCTGGTCCATGGGCTGAAGTAATGATGTCACGTTAGGTGGTAAATAGGTAACTTTAAAGTCCTTGTCAATTGAGTTCAAGATTTCAACATCTGGATGGGTAGGAGCATTATCTATCACAAGGAGTACCTTCCCTTGCTTATTGTTCTCTTCCTTAAACTTTTTGACTAAGTATAAAGTCATTAGTATACCAGTCCAAAAAAATTTCAGAGTTCATCCACGCACTCTTTTGTGATTTGTAGGTAAGAGGTAAACAAGTCACACCTTTAAAACACCTGGGCTTTTTAGATTTGCTTATCAATAGAAGAGGCAATGCATGGGTACCAGTTAGCGTTTGCTGCAACCATGATTGTTACACGCTCCTTGCTAACCTTAAATCCTGGTGCTGCCTTTTCCTGTTTTGATGCCAATGATTTACGCGGCAGTGCCTTCCAGTTAAGGCCAGTTTCATCAGCGTTGTATACGAATATCCATCATCTTTTAGCAGTTTGGCAAACATATCTTTATATTTTTCAGCAGATGCAGAATCTCCAGATAATATTTCACCTTGTATGTCAAGTTCACGTATACCATGACGTGATTCTTCAACCATCCGGTACTGGCCTTAAAATCTGCTTGCCCATTAAGTTCTTTATTGATTTGGAGGGCTTTCTCACATAGCAAAGGTCCTGATATAGTTTCTCCCTTAGTTCTTCTTTGAATAAACCATAGATACATTGCCTCTTCTAACTTTTCATATTGAGGTCTTTTCATAGTTTTCCTTTTTTTAGATCCATCTTCACTATCAAGTTTAGAGGCAAATTTTAGGATTTCAGATTTTTTATTTTTAATATCTGATATTGTTGCTTTGCCAACGTTAAACTGTTTTGCTAAAGATGTCCCTGTTTCACCTTTTTCTAGTCTTTCTACAATTTTTAATTTAGATTCAGTAGATAAAACATTTCTGCTTCTTTTTTTAGGTTTACTAGAAGATGCCATGTCAAATTATAACCAGCCTTCAATTACAGTTCAATTCAGGATCAATAAACTAACCTAACCTTAAAACTTAACAATTACGTACAGAATAAAATGAAAACAAAACTTACTGGATTAATGTTCCTGAAACTAGAGTCTAATACTATTCAACACTAGCTTAAAGAAAACAAACAACTTTACAAAGTTTCAGCGCTGCACTACACGAGTGAATGACGATTAACAAGCGACTGTGCACATGTCACAATGTCAATTAGTACAAACGCTTGACAGCGAAGCTCAGACTAGACAGTGGCAGGTGCATGGCGCGCCCGTTGTTTATTTTCGTCGTTTCCTGGAAGGCCTGACGTTACGGCGCAGGCACCGAGTCTGGCAGAAGCGGTACGCCGCGCGGGCTGTGCGCTAACTATAATTTCTTTTTCGTAATAAAATATGCACTATATGTACTGTATACAGTTACTGTAGTACGGTACGTTTATTGAAAAATTAAAAATATTAAATATAAGTGTTGGAATATAAATTTACAACGTGTATTTTGCGTATAAAAAAAATATTTTTTTCAGGTTTGGTTCGGTTAACTGACGTTTTGGATGACTGACGTTCGGTAAATCGACGTTCTACTGTATATCCTTTGCTGTGGCAGGCCACTAATTTGACATTTATCGTTAACACAAAAATCAACAAGATATAGGTGCATATGGTTTGTAAATGAGTGTAAATTAACTAGTGTATAACTCGTGAGGCTAATCGTGGCACTTGGCCTGCGCATGAGGAGAATAATACTAGGAGTCCTACAACTGTTATACCCCTCCACCATGTGACTGATCTCTTAAACAAAATAATCCTTTATGAAAATTTATGCAGATGTTTGTTTAATAATGTTTAAATAAGATCATTTTCTGAATTTATACAATCATAAAATGTATAATCAGCACTTCTAACAGTTTATACAATTACGTTATTCATAAAAAATTTACATAAAATAGAATGTATTGCAAAATATTACTATAATCATTATAAACATAACTAAGAATCTTTTTAGACTATTGGTTTCAAGTCTCTAAGAAACTGCTTACACCTGGTCTCAATTCAAATGTAGTTTAAATTATTTTTAAAAACATTGGTTCATATTTTGCCCTTTCTTTGAGTTGAGCTGCGCTTGCATCGTCTCTCTGTGTAAAGAGTAATTTCTTTTCATTTTCTTCGTTATTTGTTTATATTTGTATTATTACAGTAGAATCCCGCTAATCTGAACCTCGGTAATTCGAAAGTTTGCTTAATCTGAAACAGAAATTGGCAAAAGATTTTGGAAAAATAAAAATGCAGTTACTGTTAGAACCACTACTTTATAAATCTAAAAATGACAAGACGATATTATTTCATGTTCTTAACTGTTAATAAACTTTTCAAATGTTACTTTGGTTTGAAAGAATTCCTCTCCCTAGAAACTAAATTACGCCAGCGTCTCAAAAACATTGTATCTACTTGGGTCGCGTCGGGGTGTTGCTCTACGTATCCTATTGCGAGATCAAGGCAGCCGCATCGTCTGTGTGTGTTATAACAAAACTGAGATATGTAAACACACAAGTTCGAACACAATGGGAATTGGGCACAGTGCTGTCTGAGGTAACGTGAAAACGCCAGAAATATGCACACGACTTCCGTCAGCTGATAACGTGGACTAGTGGTGAATGCAATGACGTCAAGTAGCACTGGTCTTGGGATCAATTTCCGCTGGTGACTCTAATTTTTTGTCTTGAAAAACAGAGTTTTCTCGTACGTCTCAGATTAATGTAGTCTTCGCTTAAAGGGTTTATTATTCCGTTCTTATCATCATAGGCTCTTATTGCGCTAAAAACTGAAGTACTGTACTTAATGTTAGGCATATCATTTATGTTATTTTTTTTAATAAAAGAGTGTTTTAGGAAAATCTGGTTAATCCGAAAAATTCAGTAATCCGAAATGGGTTCGGTCCCAATTATTTTCTATTACCAGGACTCCAATGAACGGCCAATCAGAAATATCGTTTTCATTTTTGTTTGAACTAAAACCTCTTATTTCTAAAATAAACATAACCTATGCTGTCTTTTTCAAAGTCTGCTCTGGAAATCAGCACTTTCATTTTTTTAATATTATTTTAAATCAAATTATAATCTATAAATAAATAAATAAAAAGTAACTTTAAACTCTTCATTTATTAACATTAGTAATAATTATCACAATAATGAATAGAAATAAATAAAGTTAAAAAAAATTAATCAACAATCACATAAAATAGAAAAACTGTTTAATTGCATCGGAAAAACTAAAAACAATAATAAGGTTAAGTCAGGTTATTAAACAAAAATTGAAATATCAAATGATTTTATTTTCTATTTTATTATTTACACTGGCTCGACGGCTCCTCCCATTCCTTTAAATGACAGTTACTTAGTCTACTGCACATCACCTAGCCAAGTGCCACAGTAAGCCTCGTAAGTTATAGTCCTAGTTATTAACTAAGGTTGGCTGGTTCTTAGAAAGGGTCATGTATTAATAGCTCAATATTTATTATTGATAGCAACTAAAGGACCTACAGTTTATTGTTAAATCCAAACCACATAAAATTGATCTGATTTTCAGGTAATTGACAAGCCTGATAGAGTGGGGTCCCACAAAATGGAACTGATGTGAACCAAATAGTGTTCGTGTTATCAAGAAACGAAAAAAAGTATACATTTTTTAACATTATTACTCAAATAAACTTCTTTTTGTTGCTTATGAATGCATCATTTTGTAAAAAAAAGCTACGGCTATTCAACAAACTTCATGACCTTGCTTGCTTCGGCTGCTGATGTGGCATAAGGGTGTTTACCGCCCTGCCAGATTGTTAAGGCTACCCAGACATTCAGGATTGCGTAACACTCATCTGGTCAACATCCAAACTCATTACTAGGACAGAACAGAATATATCGCACGCAATCTTCAAAATACTTAGCCCTCAAGTAGTTCAAGTAACTGAATTAAAACACTGCACCATGGTGCTGCTGTTGAATAACATATTTCATTAATTTATTCTAATCTCCTACACTAAATAAACAACTGGCTGTAGTATCGCTCCAGTTTATATAAGATATTTTGAAGAAGTTATAGTATTTTAAAAAGTGTTTATTGTGTAAGTCTGATGATGTAAAATGAATATTAAATGTATTTACTGCAGTATTAAAATATTATGAAACAAAAGATTTACCTGATTTTAAATTCTTTCCCTCTGATATAAGTGCTTCCATTTCTATTCCTCCATCCAGATTCAAAACAGAACCACGCCCTATAGAGACAACAATTTAGTACAGAATACAAATACTTGATTAATAAAAATATACATAAACTATAATTGACAGATTTAAGTCTTTATTAAATAGAATTTACAATAAACATAGATAAAGGTTTTCATTGATCAAATTCATATGTCAGTTATATATGATTGTTGTGGATCATTTAAGATTTCAAATCTCTTTATTCATCAATTACACCAGACTCTTCATTCAGTATTGGCAAGCACTAAGGTCATGCCTTTTAAGGTTTTATACCTCATCAAGGGCTCATACAATTGTTACTCAATGGGGCTTGAAAGATTATTAAAATTTGACACAAATGATTGAACATTCTATACTAAACTAAAATAAATCAATGCACATAAGTAAAAATAAATTTAATCAGTTGAGCATTTTATTTTAAAAAAAGATTGTTTTGACAAGATGTCGCCCTTTTATTTCATATAATTTCAAAGTCTGTTCTCAAAAGTGCTCATAATTTTGCATAGCACTAATAACAACATGTTATTAATCTCTTGACAGTTACACTCCTTCAATTAATTTCTAGTTATTTCGTGTATTAACCTCAAAAGCCTTTGTCTTTAAATTCAAAATCAGGTCTGGTGAAAGAGCATGCCACAGTATATAATGATTATACAAAAGAGAAGACCAAAGGTGCAAACTTAGCACATTTATAGGAGTGTTAGTGGTATTGCTAGTAGCGCCATTTAGCTGAAGAATATGTATTCATTCACACAGGTAGGGAAAAATTTACCAATATGTCTGCATAACGCATGAATGAAATGAAAGGTGCAATTATTCCTAAAGATAACATTGCACACTAGACAATTACTTTTTCTGAATGGACAGGCGTTTCAAGAAGATTTTGTGGATTTTTTTGCTCCTATACAAAACTTCTTAATAACAAACTAAGGTAGAAAAGGACCTCGCCTCTCATCCGTAAATCGGCTTGGACTTCATCTTGATCAATAACATTTACAATTTGTTGACAAAAGTGTACTTGGCTGTTTGCAAGTCTTCAAGTTTCAGGGCTTAGAAAAACTGTATCTTGTACAAATGGTAGTGACAGTCATTCTTCTGAATTATTTTCACAGTACGATCACTACGACCCATGTTCTGTGCTGTGTTTTTTTGCCAATTTTTGCATACTTATTGCTATGGCTTTTAAGCACATGATCAATATTTTACGATCTTTTTGAGGTTAACCCACCAATAACTAGAAATGAATTGAAGGAGCGTAATCTGTCAAGAGACTAATAACGTTCAGTTGTAAATGCTAGGTAGAATTATGAGCACTTTAGGCAACCAACTCTAAAATTACGTGAAATACAAGATTGACATCTTGTCGACAACTAGTCAATGCTGAATGAAGAGTAATTCATGCTACTGGTGTAACTGATGAATAAAGAGATTTTTTACTACCTCCCGGTTTCTTAGAAGCTCGGATAATGGCTTCAAAAATCAATCAATGAATGATGGTATTAAGAGAAGGCCTGTTGTGTGCCAATGGCAATATCTGTAATTTTTAATAAGCCTTTACAAAAAATACACTCAGCTCACTTGCCTACGAAATATAGGTAATAAAAATATTGGGTGCATTCCTCAATCTCAACGCCATCCACAAAATCCGCCACTTCATTACCGTCCCCTGAATATTGGAGAAAACTAATATTTGAATCTGTGTCTCGGTCACTGACTGCGTCCCAATAACTATGGTTTAAAAAACTATAAGAGCCATAATTATTTTATTTTATGTATAAAATAAAACCTTATCTATTATTTCTGTAAATTTTGACTAAATTTTGACATTGTTACTTGTTGTCAAACAATGTGGGATACTATTTTTTATCAAATAAGTTTATAACAAGAACTATAAAAAGAAATTGTAGTCAGAATACTTCTTAACCCTAGATAAGTATGAGTATGACGCTAAAGGTATCAATAAGCAATCAATAAACTTCATAAACACAGTTGATAGATTGATAAAGGTTTAATAAAAATCACTAATACACGAAAAAACATTTGAAGATCAATTGTTAATACATTTTGTTAGCTTATATTAAAAATTTCAATGACTGCTGTCCCATAAGACCCTATTGAAAAGTATTTTTTTCGCTTCTAGGTATTGTACGTAAATTTGACGAATTTTTTTCTCCTAGTCTTGAAATTTAATAAAAATGACACTATATTGAGTACATTGATACGTTACAATAAAGGAAGGAGGAACTGAAATACTGCTGTTTGGACAAACATCTGCCATGATAAACAACTAATTTGAGCAAAAAAGTACCTACAACACATCAAAATTATGTACAATACCTATCTAGGGTTAATAGCAGACCAATGTAAACTTGATGTTGTTTTGGCCATGTAATTTGGACATATGGTAAAGTGCTACCACATAGCATATCTGTACACCATAACATAGATCCAAGAACATATTGGTTTCATAATTAATTATCGTATTGATACTACTATTTGTTGTCATTCATTGCTAAGAATAAATATGTCCGGTCAACTCTTAATAAAATTTCAAGTTATTTTATTCCATACACTTTTATATGTAAATAGCATTATTAGAAAAAAAATAAAAGAAATACACCTTACAGACTAAAACAATCAGTTGATAGAGAAATAGTATAACATAGAGGGTGGAGTACCTCATATACAAAGGTGGCTTTATTCACATATAGTAACATAATTGTATTATCTTAATGTAAATGAGACCTCTAGATGCTAATAGCGCTTTACAAATGTAACAGTCAAGCCTTTATCTTGTTAAGTTTACGGTTGATTGTAAACATTTGCTAAATTAGCATTTAATTGTCTGTTTATCAGTTTTAGATATATTCACTCAATTCGTAACTAATATAGGCCTACTTTAAAACATTAAAGTAAAATTAATAATTTCTACCTGCATTAAATACTGGATCTTCTTCCATAATTTCAACTGCAGCAATTATCCCATCCAATACAGAACCACTTTCTTGTAAAACCTTGTAGCCTTCTTTGGCTGCTTTACAGACTCCATCTAGTTTTGCTTGTACTCGGCTGTCTGGAATATCTCCAGCTCCACCATGAACTAATAAAATTGGCTTGATTGTTTGAGTTTGTGCCATAACTGTTGAGAAAAGCAGTATTTTTCCTACAATCAGGGCAATGCTTGAAGATAAATGTTGTAGTCCTTAACAAATTACAATCAAATAGTAATTAATTATTTCTGGTTATGTTTCGCCAGGTTTGTCAAACAAAAAATGTCTTTATCAAGCAGGGGTAAACCAGCTGAAATCAAACAGGACACAAATATTTTACCTTTGTTGCTATACAAATTGGTTTTGTAATATTTACAGTATCATGAACAAGTAAATTATAATTTTAAATTATTTACAACTGTCATGTAAGCGGTTAGGATAAATGTTATTATAGGAATAACAGTTATGAATCATATGTTGCTGTTATTATTAATATTGATTGTGCAAATATGACTTACAATAAAATGGTTTCTTTGCAGATATTTTCGGACTAATTTCCATATTAAAATATTCAATTGTATTTTAATTACTATGCATTTTCCAATTAGTTATATACCCAGTTTATTTCAGCTATATTTATTGATGGTTAATGTATTGCAATGGTAATTGAGTATAATAAAGACAAATATTAATATTTTGCCCCAACTAACAAATAATAATATCTCTTAACTGGAAAATGTTACCAGGAATACAGGTTAAAGTTCTTTCATTGTTTTCTCACCAGTCTTTACAGAAAAGGAGGCATTTTATTCTAGACTAAGGAGCTGCGAATAATTTGGTATGTTCATCAATTTAGAAGTATATGGTGAATATTACAGAAATAGTTCCTATAGAGTTGAAAGTGGACAAACTATGAAAGCGAAGAAACATGGGAAACTAGTAGTGTATTGTAAGAATATTTCTAAGCAACTCACCATTGAGGTTTTTAATTTTTGATACTTTGCCTTATAATTTACTTTCTGTACAAGAAATTAAAGAAACATGTTTTAAAGTCATTGTTTATGAAAGTCATGCATACATGATAAGAGAATGACACTCTTTTTACTTGCAACACTCATAATAATCTTTTTGTTTTGAGGTTTGCTATAGGTGAAGACATCAATGTGGATTTGCCAACAATGTCTAAGAAAAACATTGGGCATCTTTAGTAAGGGGATCTAAATAAAAGAGGATTACAACCACTAGGACTTCCATTTTCTAAACATCCTTGTGATTCTCGTAAAAAAGTAAAGCTACCAGAAGTGTATTTAGAACTACTGAGAAGCCCCGTCCGAGACAAATTGATGAGCTGACACACACTGATGTACATGGACCTGTGACTACACCGACTCTTAATGGTGAAAGGCACTACGTAACAATAATATATGATTTTTCTCATTTCTCACATGTTATTCTAAAAGTAAATCTGAAGCTGGAAACAAATTATTTCAGTATATGAAGTAGCTGAAAGCTCAAGATAGTCTTGTTACCCAAATACGATTTGTCAATGAAGCTGAATCTTTTTCAAAAATTATTGTTTGGATCATAGTACTCAATTAGAATACACAGCTACATACACATCTTGACAAAATGGTGTCGCTGAAAGACAAATCGGATGATTCTAGACAAAGTCTAGATGTTTGATCAATCTAGATTGATTGGATGTATCATCTAGAAAAATTGATGAATGTTTCTAGATACAAACTTACCAAAGCATCTCTGGGGAGAAGCTGTGTGTTGTGCTATATACCAGTTAAACCGATCACCAACCAACAAGAGCACTTCGAAGGTAAGGTTCCTGCTAATATCTATTATCATATCTAAAAAAATTACCATGATAAATTGAGAATATTTGGATCCAAAGTTTTGTTATATAATCTTCCCAATAAGATTGAACCAACAGCTAAAAAAAATGCTAAAGACAAGTGTCTTTTGATGAGAATAATTACAAACACACAGTTGTACAATCAGACGAACCAACTGAAGAAGAAATCTACTCTCAGGACAGTGAAGATAGAGTTGATAAGAACCCAAAAGAAGTGGTAGAAACCGAAGACTATGACAAGGTCTTGAAACTTATTCCCAACTTAAGAAGTGAAAGATAAGAAGTAAATATTCCCAAAAGATATGAGGATTATGATATTTATAGTGCACTTTGTTTAGTGCTGACAAAGATCCCCTTACTTATATGGAAGATATTGAAACTGGACCACAATGGGAAAAAGTCATAAAAAATTAGTTGTAAATTATGTACATGGACAGAGGCATACTTACCAAAAGAAAAAGTAACAAAAGATACATGATGGATTTTCAGAACCAAATGAGACAATATTAAAAATGCTAGATTATTAGGTAACAAAGGTTTTCATGAACCAACATCCTTAAACGTCTATGCGCCTGTAGCTAGAATGGCATCAGTTAAGATGACCATTTCTCATGCAGTTAAAAATGACAGTTATAACTAAAGACATTTAGATGTACCAACAAGCCTTCTAATATGGTTCTGTAGAAGACATTTTTATAAAATAAATCCAATAGATCCATCAATAATAATAAATTACTCTGTAGGACAATTAACTGAAACAAAATTTTTAGGACTAATTAATTGTAGATAATAATTTAAGTTGGGATAATCGTGAGAAATTTGTCTCAAAAATTAGCATAAAGTATTTATTGATTAAGAAAGATGAAAAATTACACTATGAAAAAAAATTCTTTCCATTTATTCAATCACACATTTCTTATGGTATAGCGATTTATGGAGAAACTACCAAAAAGAACTTAGATTATATATTTAAATTACAAAAAAGGCTATTAAAGTCATTTTGAATCTGTTTGAAAATGATTCAGATAAAACAAATTTCAAAGAACTGGGGTTTCTAACAGTATTTGTTATTTATATTCTGGAAACAATAAAATATTGCAAACAAAATTACAAGGATAACATACACACTCAAATTCACACGTACAACACCAGAAACCATTTTACAATCGAAAGACAAAATCTAGGGCTCTATACAAAGAAAACTGTTCAAATTTCTGCAGTACCTCCTTGAATTATTTCTAACGAACTAAGTTTGCCAAAATTTATCTCAAAACTAAAATTATTTTTGTTAAATGAATATGGAAAGTTGAAATGTAAACTATGACTTTTTTTGTGATTTTGGCTTAAAGATGTTGGGACACAATTCTGTAAACATACTGTATTTACATGAATAAAGAATATTTTATTTGGTATATGATTAATTGCTACATTCATATTGGTGATTTGGACTACAGAATTGAAGCTGGAAAAATTATTTCTCAAGCTGCCAACTTGTCAGCTGAAGGAAAGGTATTACTGTATTTTGCATACTACAGCATGATATAGACTTTACTTGACACCAAAGACAGCATCCGGACAATCTTGGTAGGACTAATACTTAGTCACGAGTTCTCTTTCATTATTAAAGTCTTAGGCTACGGGATTATGACACCTTGAGAACTGCTCTGAGTTTGCAAAATTCAACTGAGCGAAGCTGGGTCTCCCAGCACTTTCTAATAAAATAAGTTAAAAAATACTTCTGCTCATTTAAAAGCACTGCATTATTTTAATTTCAAGTAATTAGTGTTAATTATAATTAAATTGATCGATAAATCTTTAATAATTGAACAATCAATATTTTCACAGAATGAATTTTACTAGTTAAAATAAACTAGTTGTTGATATTCAATTGCAGGTAAAATTCCCACAACAGTACAGGCCTATTCTATATTCAGAGGTAGATGTATTTAAATTAAATAATAACAATATTTTTTGTTATATACAGTATGTTATAAATAATGATAAAAATATACTAACCACAGTTGTAGTGTTACCAGTTGTTAATATGAAGCTTGCATCTCAATATTTATCAGTGTAGATACAGTGAGTCTCTCTAACAAACACCATGTGACTGATATGCAGTGTCTTGTGTTTGTACTGATAACAACCCTAAAGCACTAGCAGTCTGTTGCACCAAATTAACTATAGAATATTATATACAGTGTTAAACAGTGTACTAGCATTCAACTAATAAGTGAAGCACAACTTGGTACACAATTTGGTAGCTGTAATACATTTTTAACAAAATACTATAAATTTAATTTTAATGATTGCCACTACTACGTGAGTCAGTCTGATAAGATGGAGTGACCAGAGACACCTGTGCAAACATGATGAGACAACTGTGTTTGTGACTTTGTCTGTATTGAATCATATCTCAGAGGAGCTCACCTTTGACCTTGAACTGGACACCTTTGGTTCCGTTGTGTTTACAACTGTTAAATACAATATTTAGAGTCACTTCTTTAAAATTATGTTCTTATCTATTGGTGGTGAATTGAGTAGCCACTAGGAATAAGTTCATAAATTGGGTGATTTTAATAAAAGTAACCCTATCCTACTGTCCATCTTAATTTGTACATATTTAAATAATTTATTTAAATAACTATTAAAAATAAAAAATATATAGAATAAAATAATATAGTAATAAAAATGCCCAGTTATAATGATTTTGTGGTGGGTGATCTTATTTTTGCCAAAGTTAGGGGCTTCCCATATTGGCCTGCAAAATTAGTAAAAATTGATAAAGAAACATTTAAAACTGTTGCCAAATATAGTGTGAATTTTTTTGCCACAAATGAGACTGCCTATCTTAACAGAAGCGATATATGTCATTACCAAGAAAATAAATTAAAATATACTATAGAATCAGTGACAGGGAAGCATAGAGTAAATTACAGATTAGCCTTACTGGAGATAGAGAAGGATTGGAAATGCTCAAACACCGCAAATAAAACAGCAAATACATCTAACAGGACTTTAAGTAAAACCCCTATCTTACGCAGAGAAACACTAACACCTTCTTTGAAAACACCTGTTTCAAATCAGGGATGTGAGTCCACACCGATTCAAACAAGCTCTCAAAGCCCCCACTTTAACAAGAACCAAAAAGATGTAGCTGTTAACATGCCTTCTTACCTAGATCTAACTTGTCAGCTCAACGCCCTAACAGACAAATGCTTAACGTTAGAAAAGTCTTTGCTTGAAGAACAAAATCTAACAGCTCAATTAAAACAAACCCAAAATGAAGTATCAACTCAACTAAACAATGAAGATTTTCATACAACAATTCTGAAGCAAGAATTAAGTAATTATAAAGCTGAAAATAAAGATCTCCGACTAGCCATTAAGATTCTTGAAAATGATCTTGAGAAAACCGAACAAGAACTGAATAAGCAAAAGAATATAAACCAAAATTGTCTTCACTGCTTCCCATCCTTAATGTCATCTAAAATAAAAAATATACAGCCTAGGATTGCGGAGAATAAGTCTGACTTTCCTCCTTCCAGGACGAATATCACTTTGGGGAATCGTTTTAGCCTGCTAACAGACTTTGAATCTACAGAGTCGGAAGAATCATTTAATGGAGAAAAAAACGTTCTTCAACAGAAAAAAAAAGATTATAATACAAAGAAGCAAAGCTAATTCGTCTCTGCCTATAATTAATCCAAAAATAAACAGACCACACTTAATCATATTGGCTGACAGTCATGGCCGTAATATTGGACATCTCATAGAACAAAGAGCAACCGTAAATGTTTGTTCTTATGTTAGGCCAGGTGCTGACTTTAAGAAAGTTACAGAGGATGTGCAAGATTTGAGTAAAATGTTAGGGAAGGATGATCATATTTTGGTTATAGCTGGCACAAACAGTATAGAATCTACTGGCGAGAAATGTTTGGTGAATGAAGTTCTCACTCTGATAAAAAATACCCAGCACACCAACCTAATATTAAGCACTATACCTATGAGACACGACGTATCTCATTTGGATTTAAAAATTTCCAAAGTTAACTCAGAGTTGGAGAGGATTGCAGAGGAAAACTCAAGAATAAAACTCCTTCCATTACATCTCCTGCCGCGACACCTGTTTACTACACATGGATTACATCTAAACAAAAGAGGAAAATATGTGGTCGCCAGGAACTTCACAAGTTTGCTGTATTAAAGTGTTAACAAAAAATCAGTAACAGAAAAACAAGATAATTTATCTCCCATAAAAATCATCCAGACAAACATGAGAAATATGATAAATAAATATAAAAATGATAAAGGAGTTGGGTTTGCCCACACCATATCTGCCGATCTTGAATATGAGAGAAGTTTAAGTGCAGGTGTGGCAGTAGACTTTAGAAAGGCCTTTGGTAAACCCTCACCTTCGGACTGTATTAGTAGTCACTTGGCTTACCAGAAGATCGAGGATGGAGGAAGTGTGTTCAGCTTGATTACTAAACCGGAATTCAATGGAAAACCAACAATTTTTGACTATGATACTGCCTTCTTGCAATTTATTGAAGAATTTAGAAAAAGAAAACTGAAGCGACTTATATGCTCAGCAATGGGATGCGTAAGAGATCAAATTTGGCCGAATCACTTCATAAAAAATCTCACAGAATTTCAAAAAACTACAGGAGCAAGTGTCGACATAGTTTGCTACTATCAACATGCAAACCGGCCCTTATACAATGGCGTGCCTTTCAGTTACTTTGTGAAACGCCTTCAGCAGATTATTGATGAATACCATCTACAAGAATCTTCACCTGTTCTTCAACCAGAGACCAGCACAACATCTAAAGACTTGGCTTACCTTATAGAAAAAAGTCATGTAAATATTGAAAATTACACACAACCCAGCACGCTACAGCTCACAACACACCAGGACACACAACCCAGCACACCACAGCTCACAACACACCAGGACACACAACCCAGCACACCACAGCTCATAACGCACAAAGGCACACAACACAGTACACTACAGATCACAACACTGCAGGACTTACAACCCAGCACACCACAGCTCATAACACACCAGGACACACAACACAGTACACCACAGATCACAACACTGCAGGACTTACAACACAGCACACCACAGCTCATAACACACCAGGACACACAACACAACACACCAAAGTTTACTACACTGAAGAACACACAACTCAATACACCACAACTTGCAGAACCACTGACTTCAACACCCGTTTCTTCTTTAAACTCAATTGTAGCACTGACTCATCCTGCAGGTTAGCAAAAGTAAACCATTTAATAACAATCTTCCACCAAAATATACAATATCTAGCTTCAAGAATTGAACAATTACTAGTCATCCTAGATGAATTAAATCCTCAGATTGTAATATTAACCGAACATGATATGCAAAATAATGAAGTGAATAGACTTAATATACAAGGGTACAAAATTAACAGTTTTTACTGTAGAGTGAACACTGCTAAAGGAGGAGTCATGATGCTCTGCCAGGAGGGTTTGAATTGGAAGCGGGTGGAAGTACCTAAATCTTTGTCAGACAGATTACTCGAAGAAAAACAGTTCGAGTTTAGTGCTTGTAGCTATAGAGTTGGTTCCTTTAAAATGTTGGCTATAGGGGTATATAGATCGCCTAGGTCAGACTGTGTAGTATTTTTAGATAGGTTAAGCATATTAGTTGACTATTTTTTTAAACACTTTGATCATATAGTTATTGGGGGAGACGTTAACATAAATGTTTTAAAAAATGATCATGAACTCAAATTATTCAAAAATATATTAAAAAGTCACAACATGAGGTATCTTATCAATTTTCCGACAAGAGTAACAGAAAATTCTGCATCAGCAATTGATAATTTCATAGTAACAAACTTTCATGATTCCTTACTAACTGTAGAGGGGGTAATAACCTGTCTTTCAGATCATGACGGACAATTGCTGCATATTCACAATCCAAAGATAAAAGTCGAGCAAAAATTACCTATAAAGCGCGAAATACGCAAGTTTTCAGCCCAAAACATAAGTGAATTTAATAGGCTCCTAAAATATGAAGCTTGGGAGAACGTTTACATGGCCTCTGTTGAAGAAAAATATGACGAGTTTCATAATACTTTACAATATTATTTTGATATTTCTTTTCCTAAAACCTTAGTTACTGAAAAAATCTGTAAACAAAATTGGATTTCAGAAGATCTTAAAAATGAAAAAAAAGAACTAATACAATTGGCAAAAAAAACTAGAGGAAAGACAAATGCTCTTTTAAATAAAGACTTGAAACAAAGAAAATGTGAGTATAAAATAAAATTAACACAAGCTAAAACCGATTATTTTGAAAATAAAATAGAAAAATCTACAAATATACAAAAAACAGTGTGGGCACTTATTAAGTCTGAAGTTGGGCAAAAAAATCAGAATGAAATTAAAAACATCTCCTTGCAAGAGGGAAATAAAAGTTGGTATAGTCCTAAAACTGTATCTAATGTATTTAATAAATACTTTGTACATGTAGTTCAGGAGATCGGTGAATTTAATTGTCAAAATACAGAAGTTAGTGAAAAGGAACAAGCACAATGTATTAGAAAAGGTTTTAACTTTAAATTTGTTGATGCAGAGGAGGTGGAAAAAACCATAAACTCAATAAAGAACAAAAACTCTGCCGGTAGTGATGAAATCCCTATAAAAGTGATCAAAAATACCAAACAGTACTTAATCCAAATTTTAAGCCACTTAATAAATTCATCATTTGTTTCAGGGATTTTCCCAAATCAGCTCAAAAGATCAAAAATCATACCAATCCATAAGAAAAATTGTCCAGAAACTGTGTCAAACTATCACCCAATTTCCCTTCTTCCGATAATCTCAAAAATTTATGAGAAAATAGTTAACAAACAATTAATAACATACCTAGAGGATTCTAAATTACTAACTAATATTCAGCACGGTTTTAGACCACAAAAATCAGTAATAACCGCTGCTGTATCTTTTGTTGAGTCTATAATCAAATCAGTAGACAAAGGTGAATATACAGCAGGAATATTTATGGACCTATCTAAGGCATTCGATAGTGTAAGCCATTCTCACCTGATAACTAAATTACAATCATTAGGAATACAAAAAAATGCAATTAAGTGGTTTCAATCGTACATTTACAATAGATGCCAATTTGTAGAAATTACCTATAGAACGCATGAAAATAGAATTTTAAAGGTTTCTTCAGAAACTGAAATGATTAGATATGGTGTCCCTCAGGGATCGATTTTGGGCCCTCTTCTGTTCCTATGCTACATAAATGATGTAGGGAGCGCACTCACATGTGCACCCCAAAATAATCTCTGTCTTTATGCAGACGACTCAAATCTTAAAGTAGCAGCCAATACTGTTGAACAGGTTGAGATAATAAGTTTCATTGAATTAGAAAATATTGAAACTTTCTTTAAGCAGCACAACTTAATGTTAAATGCTCAAAAAACTAATTTTGTAAGATTTAAAACACACAACAACAAACAGATAACCGAACCATTAATTACGTACAACTCAGAAGAAATTGAGAGTAAAAAAAGCACACAATTTCTCGGCCTAACAATAGATCAACATTTAAGCTGGGACAAACATGTGGATAAAATATTATCAAAATTAAGCTCTGGGATATTTTCTCTTTACAGGATGTCGTTTTTTTGTAACTAAAAAACACTAAGAAATATATATTTTGCAAATTTCCACTCTCATTATTATCTTTTGGAATATGTCTCTTTGGTGCAACGACAAAAACAAATATGGATAAAATTCTTAAACTACAAAAAAGGGCAATTAGAATTATAATGAGACTAGATTACAATGAAACAGTAAAGGAGAAATTTAAAGAATTACAAATTCTAACAATATATGGCCAATATATTTATGACACGGTTCTAATTGCAAAAAATAATCAAATAAGTAAGGAATTAAATCTTGAACCTCATCCATACAACACCAGAAATAAAAAATGCATTGTAACAACTCATCACAATTCAAAGTATTATGAAAAAAAACCATCATACATGGGGCTGAAATTTTTTAAACATCTACCCACTAGTATAACAAATTTAACTAATATGAGAATATTAAAAAACACAGTTAAATGTTTTTTGATAAACAAGGCATTGTATTCTCTGGAAGAGTACTTTTCCACCTCCTCGTAGTTTTAGATGTACTTGTATTAGTAGTTTTAAGATGTACAGACTGCGAGTCTTTGGACACTATTCAATTGTATACTTAGTGTATATATCTGATGAATAAAGATTTTTTTGATTTGATTTGATTTGAACATATAAAAACAACAACAAATTCTAACAGCGTCCTTATCACAAAGTCGCTTATCTATACAAATGACTACCATCTCCTCCTAATTAAAAAGCAAAAAATGCGCCTTAGAGTATTAGAAAAAAATTTAATACTTTTTAAAATAATGTATAAGATAGTTTTACTTGTAACTATCCTAGATCTGATTTCTAATATTGCAACTGATTAGAACATGAAATTAAATATAAGTTCAAACATGAAAATCAAATATAAACATTGAAAACGGAATATAAGATTAAATATTTTACCATTGTGTAAAATAGTAGTACAGTGCAATTAAAGCAAAATAATTATTTAAAAACAAATTTACTTAAAATTTAAGAGGTCAACAGTTTTTTCCTTAAATTTGTCTATTTTCATACAGAGTAAAAAATGTTACATTACACACTGTAGGATTTATCCCAATCACCACTGCCACATTAATTTTTATTAATAACTACTCTATACTGTTTTGTGATTGATCTTGGATTTTATAGAAGCTTCCTGATATAATAAGAACATATTATAGCATGTATTACTATAGCATGTTTAACCGAAGCACCAATAACTTTACCATTACAATTAGAAAATGTTTACTGATTAGGAAGCTGTTTATCTGGGAAAAATTAATCCAGGCAGCAGGTGATGGAAAAAGGAGGGGCCATCTGGGAAAATTTCCAAAATTAAAATATAACATCTTTTGGAATGTTGCTTGGGTTTAGTATGGATAATTCCAAGTTAAAAACCTCTAGGAATTGTGTAATTTTGTGTGGGGGGAGAGTGAAAATCCTCAAAATATTCAGGCTCATTGCAGTGTTTCACCATTAACTTCTAAACCATGAATTTTCAGAGAAGACAAGTTCTCAGAAATTTCAGTTGAGAACAAAGTTAAATAACAAACAATTTCCTTCAATTTACACTGGTCAAATATCTCTTTCAATTTTTTGGACAGGGATTTAAGCAGTGTTATTAGCCACTCCCCATGCAATCAACCGATCAATCAACATGGGCATAATATACGTTTGACATATTTCTTTTTCAGGTGTATTAAAGGTTTTTTTTTATTTCAATCTGAAATTAAACAAAACTACGCCTAAGTATTAATAACAAGTGACTCTTTTGATACAGTTACATGAGCAATGCTCATGAAGAAAATGTCCACTGTTATAAACTATTAGGTTTTTAAGATACTTATATGATATTAGCGTGTTTTTCAAATATTCAAGGTTAAGGCATTTTTGGTTGAACCATTTTTTTTTAATTACTTCCTCCAAAGCATATCTAAGGAGTTCAGACCAATCCACACCACAGAGGTTAGCTGGCTACAAAAACAAACTTATATGGTTATGATTCTGCAAGAACAGGTAATTGTTTAGATGATTTGGAGGGACGGAATAATTGATCTATATACATTATTTGAGTTTTAAGCTTATGATTTTATCTATAGTGCAATAGTGTTACATATCTTGGATTTAAGCAATTAACTCTGACCAAACCTTTGATTGACAAAGCAGTCTATAGCCACTTACAAGATATAGGACAATACATTAAAATTGCAATCTTTTCTTAGTGGGTCTCTATGATACAAAAGCTAATTTCTCTCAAAATTTCATCAAAACCTTTTCAGTGGTTCCAGAGATTTCATGATTAGTGGTACATCCTTTATTTTGGATTTTATATATAAGACTAGCTTCCAACTAGTCCACTGTCTTTTTATTATATTAGTTTGTGGTATCTTATGTAATTGTTGGGTTGTTCTTTGCTTATCTTTTCTTTGCTAACTTACTTATCTCTGGATGTTTAGTACTGTATTTCTTTACAGCTTTCCTGTTACTATCCGGGTTAGCATACCTTAATGTATCATCTCTTAGTTGTCTCTGACGTATTAAGTCTGTAAACCATTTCCTTCATTTTTTGCCCTCTCTCTCCTGAGATTTGGTAGGAAACTCGATAACAGACACACCAAAATCAGTCATAATAATATACCCTGACAGAGAAGCTTGAGAAATTGTAGGATGGGTGTAGAATGTTGGTTGACAGTCCATACGATCAGAGGAGCTACTGGGTGAAGGTGCCCTCATAGGTGAAGGAGATGTTGATGTCATAGCTAGACGTCAAAATGGCCTTCTTAATTGTTGCCCCTGAATTGGAGTCATTGACTATTCCTTTCATGCTCTCCAAATTTGGACAGAAGTTTGCCATCATGATATATTTCAAACTCGAGGGGGAAAATGTCTCCCGCCGCCTTGAGCTCAAAAGAAGTACAGTAAGTACATTTGGATATTTCGAATTTATATTGTAGCTTATGAAATATTGTTGGACTACCCAGTTCACAGTGAATCTCTGCCAGTTCTTAGACACGTGATAATTACCCATACCTCAGACGTTCGAGATGCTAATTGTGTACAATATAAGACAGGGAGTAAAATAGGCATGCACCATCGCACTCTATCTTTCTCTATCACACAGTGAGGAAGATTCTCTAGAGAGGCATTCTATGACTATATTGAGAACTTCAACTATGTCTTGAAAAAGGTAAGAAAAAAGAATCTGAGTTGTATCAAAAATAAAAATGATGAAACCACTCTTCCAGGGAATTAATATGTTCACGTTAAGGGTGTTAAGACTAAAAATTATTTTTGAAATTTGTTTTGATAAAATTGTTAGTATCCATGTAAGTAATAAATGTGCTATTGGAAAACATTCTAAAAATCATTATGGAGATGGCTGCCCAAAGTGAATAATTTGGCATTTTTTTTGCTTAAATCATGAACAAACCGTGTGATATATTTTATTAACATTTTGAGAATATAGTGCACAAAAGGTACTAACTTACCTAGTATATAGAAAATATAAAAAAATATTATTTTTGTATTGTTACCAATCATTTTTCTATATATTATTTGTTCAAATTTTGAGTTGCAATTTGTACTATTATCTATGGCTAAAAAAGTAGATTAATATATAAAAGATTCATTGCTAGAGTTTACTATAAATGAGAGAGTAATGTCCATCAGTCGAATTTGTGAGGCAGGACAGGCGGGGGCTATGAAGGAGAGGGGAATACATTGTTTGTTCGTTAGTGAGTCAGGATCTTTATTTACTACTCTCAGCGGCAGTTGCTATAAAATCTAGAACTAAATTCTTTAGAGCGTTAAACTGGGCCCCCGGATGAACACCCTTAACTTCAATTACACAAACTTCTATTTACATACAATCATTGACTTTATATCACACAGATTACTCATCCAATGTTAAATGTTGTGTCTCAAATTATCAGCTGTTTTGTGGTCCATTGTGGAGCGCTAGTATAGCCCCATGAAAATGTAATGCAGTTTAAACCAGCTGTAGTAGCAGACCTCACTAACTAACCAAATATTCCTATAACATGAGTTATCTATTGTAAGTAATATAGATCAACGGTAATACTCAAAACAATTTAAATCAAACTAGTTCGTAAACAAATCAAAAATAGTACATTAATCACATATATAACAGGTTTTTATCATGTTAATGTTTTTTTGTATTAGCTGTTTTATATAAATTACTGAATTTAATTAATTCCAAGGTTATTCTTATAGAAAAAATGGAACGTTTGGGGGGCTGTTTCTAACCCTTAGGAATTAAATTTTGAGAAATCCTATCTGAGCAGGTTTCTATGATACAAAGCTAACTTCTCTTAAAGTTTATCAAAATCTGTTCGTTGGTTCCGAAGCTTTTGTTTTATTGAGCGAGTTATTATTTTACTTATATATAGGGTGTAACAAAAAAGCTTATAGCCAGCTACAGTACATGGTTATACATTCAAAAACAAAACGAAAATGTTCAGTAAGTTATTTTTAGACCTAATCCACCATTTTGTTTTTTTACAAAAACGTTGATATTTCAAAAACCTCTTACGTATATTTGTATAAAACTTGGTAGATGCCTTATTATCTTAATTACCTCAAATTAGTAAAAATAATTTTTTTTTAGTTTTTAAATTTTAAAATTTTGTCATTTTTTTAAAAAGCAAAATTACATGTGTAAATAAATAAATTAAGAGAAAATGTGTAAAATACAAATATTTTAGATAATTTTTTGCCAAATACAACGATACCTTTTTTATTAAAATCAGTAAACAAATAAAAGAGTTCTGGTTAATTTACTTTTTATAAAGAAATTTAATAGGTTGCAAAGATTAATAATATTTAAGTAAAAAAAGTATAGTCAGCTGTTTACTTTAGTAATAATTAAACAGCTGTCTTAATTTAACATTAATCAAATAATATGTAATTGAATAGTTGTACTTACCAACAGATATTACCATAATAATAAAGTCCATTTGACCTTTAATCGCACTGGTAAATGAACAAACTAAAACAAGGATCGTAATATTAAAAAATTGAGTTGGTACTATTCATACACAAGTAATATAAGTGGGTAAGCAAAACTATTAAATTCCATGACATTTGTTTTAAGTTAAATTAAGGCAGCTGTTTAATTATTACTAAATTAATACACTGTTTTAACTCAATATTATTAAACTATGCAACCTATTAAATTTCCTTAAAAGACTAAATTAACCATAACTCTTTAATTTGTGTACCGATTTAAATAAAAAAGTTATCATTGGAATTGGCATAGAATTATCTAAAATATTTCTATTTTACACTTTTTCTCTCTTTATTTACTCGTTTACATGTAATTTTACTTTAAAAAATAAAAAATTCTGCCATCTTGAAATTTGTAAACTTAAAAAAAAATATTTTTCTAAATTTGAGGTAGTTAAGGAATTAAGGCATCGAACAAGTTTCATACAAATATCTTTACATGTTTTTGAAACATCAAAGTTTTTGTAAAAAAAAAAAAAAAAAAACAAAATGTCGGACTACGGCTAAAATAAGATGAAATCATAAAAATATCACCAAACTTTTTCAATTTGTTTTCGTATGTATAACCACGTCCTGTAGCTGGCGCTAAGCTTTTTTGTTACACTGTGTGGATATAGATTAACATTTAAAAGACAAGATAATCATTAGTAATTGGCTTACCCTCATAACCAGTTTTTGTGGATATGTTAAAAAGTTAATTGCTAGTAGCAACGATGATAAGAGTCCAGTCTTCTGAATTTCTCATAAAAACAACAGGTCAATTTAACATGATCAATAGAAAGAAACAATAATACTACGGTAAATTTCAACAATAGGCTATTTAGAAACTATTAAGTTAAACTTTATGATCTTTATCAGCAAACTTACCAGAAGAAATAACTGACAGTTTTATTAAAACTGAGGCAGTGTTAATAGTTTCTAAGGACATTTATATCTTTTGACTGTTAAATCTTTCTTCCGGTAAGTTTGCTGAAGCCCTATCTCTCCTATTATATTAATTTCATGCCTCATGTCCTAAAACCTAACCTCTAATAACAATTGTTACTTCTATTCAAGGCTCTTGTATGTTTTGGTATTATTATGCACTAGTGGAATACCATTGATGTCATTCACATAGTTGAATATAATTCATTTTCCTTGTAAAAATAACATGTATTGAAAGTAATAATGGCTATAATGCTCATGGCAAGATAAAAGATTTTTAGAGATGAAATTCAAAGTAAAATAATTACAATTTTAAAGTACTTGTTTACCAATAGAGTTTTTAATCTGGATATGAATGACAGAAATGCTGAAGTATTCCATACCCCTGCTTTGAATAATCAGGTTTAGATTTAATGACTGAAAGCACTACAATAGCTCTTAGTCTTGAAGCCAAAGGTAAATTACTGGGACTTAAATTTCAATGAACAGTACCTAATTGATACTTGAAATTAGAACAGCTGTTGCTCTCACCCTACATATAATGCCATTAGTGGTTATTGTTTTGTATTCAGTATGTTTTATTTTGTCTAAATAATGTGTATATTTATCAACTAGGGGACACCCCTGCACACTTTATGTACCAACCCCGTCACTAGCTATGCTCGTGAGGGAAGCTCGGCCTGCGGCCTCACCTGGGGACCCAACCAATAGCCCCTTTGTGGAACTCGGCCTGCGGCCTCGTGGGGTAGCTCAGCTTACAGCCTCAAGACGCTCTGCTACAGGCCCCTTTATGGAACTCGGCCTACGGCATTGCAGGGGAAGACAATTTGGCCTCACCAAGACGCTCTGCTACAGACCCATTTGTGGAGTTCGGCATTACACCTCGCGAGGAAATCGGCCTACGGCCTAGTCAGGATTCTTAGCCAGTAAGACCATGAATTTTGGTTTTTGAGGCAGAAGCCCATAAACATAGCCTTCTCTACAATCTGATAGTATATTAGTAATTAAAATAAGAATACCTTTAATTTGAGACCCCACTTGGGTGTATTAGTTTAACATTACCCAATTTTAGGTTTTGGAGCATATTTTTATTTGGGGGCAGTGGGCAGAGCTCTTAAACGGTTTTTCTTCAAAGATTTAATGATATAATGTGATTTGATTGATAAATATCTAAAATTTTGACAGCCCACTTGGGCATTTTATTTTAGTATCACCCTTTTTTTATTTTCGCAGATTTTTATTTGGTTTTGGGATCAAATACCCCTTATTATTGGCCCTTTTCAACATCTGATGGTATAGTTGGATTCAGGAGAAACATAACTTTAAATTGATACCCCACTTGAGTACATAACATCAGCATTATGTACTATTAAGGTTGGTACTATCAAGTAGGGCTACCAGAGTTTATCACGGGGGCTACATAAGTTAATTGATCAAGATGAACCACCTTTGTTGATCACAGGAGGCTACGCAAGTTAATCAAGAGGGGGCTGCCTAAGATAATTCAGGTTGGCTACAAAAGCTAATCACGAGGCTACCCCAGATGATTACGTGTGGTTAACATGTTTACCCCGGGGGACTATCTAAAATGCTCAAGGGGACTACCAAGTTTAGGAAGGTTGGCTACTTTAGTTGATTATGGGGGCTACATACGTTGATTTAGGCAGCTACCTAAGTTGATAACGTGCGGCTAACTACAGCTGATCACGGGTGCTTTACAATATGATAATTCTTACAATTCTTACATACGAGACTCCGACACAACGTTGTTGGTATTTTAAGGCGAATATGAATGATAAAGGGTGACTACCAAAGTACACACCAGTTGAATTCACCACATTCCTACTCAACATTACTATTGACTATCTAAATAAGTGACAAGGGACTTGTTTACCAATAATCAAGATCATTTATACAAATTTGACAACCCATTCTATATTGACCTTTCTGACATTGTTATTTAAAGCCATTAATATATAATCCACTTTATATTCTGACAATATGTTATTTCTAAACTACTGGAGCTAGCCAAACCAGCATTAAAAAACTGAATGAGTTTGAATTTTATAAATCACTAATCACGAGGAGCCTGCCAAATCTCGCCAAAAAAAGCAGTTTTAAATTTTTTAATTAATTTGACAATATTCTTGAATGACCGAAGGAATCAGTCAAACTACTAAAAAACTGTCTACACTTTTTATACACAAAGAACCAGTCAAACTTAAAAGAAAATAAAAACGCTAAAATTTTCACTCTGTAACCTCAAGAATTTTGACACAAAGAACCAGCCAAACTTTTAAAAACTGCTACAATTTTTATTCTCCAACCTCAAGAATTCTGACACAAAGAACCAGTCAAACTTTGATAAAACTGCTATAATTTTTATTCTCTGACCTCAATAAATTTGACATAGTATATACCAGCTTTATTATACAATAATCAGTTTTATACTCTGACCCTCAAGGTTTTATTTCTGCTAGACATAAGCCACACAACATGTACATTATAGGAGAACTGATCTTTGCTAAGCTTAGAGGCCATCCTTACTAAAAATAAAAGCACAAATAAAAGAATGTGTCACAAATGAAAGTGGAAAACCTCCAAAGTACAATGTGGAATGTTTTGGTGACCATGATGAAAGAAGGCGATATATGCCTCTACTCTGACTATAAACATATACATGGTAATCCTAAAACTGATAATTTCAATAACAAAAATTTTAATAAAGTCTAGACCGAGGCTCAAATGTCTTACTTAAACAGCCTAGGAAAAGATACCATTAACAAACTCATTCAGTGAAAACACAAACGGCAGCAATGTATCACTAAACACATCTATCAAAGTCCTTGAAAGTAGTCTAGTATAAAATAACTTCCTAGAAACCTCAGGCACTCAGGAAGACAAACTAGAAATGGCCAAAAAAATAGGTTCAGCTCTTGTAGAGGAAAATGAATACACCAACCTTCACATTAAACTAACCATCACGGAGGGAAAATTAGAGGAATTAGAAAATAAAGAAAGGAACCACATAAATAAAATAGAAACTCTGCTTGAACTAAAGGCAAATAGCCAGGCACAACTCAATAAAGAAAAGCAATCGCACTCAGAAGCCCAAAGAACATATGAGGATCATGAGACCAGGAACTAAATCAACTCATTGAAAATTATACAAGAAGAATAAAAGAACTTGAAAAAGCAATCTCGACATTAAATAAAAAAATACAAACTCAAGAAATAAAACCTACTACTCTAAAGTACTCCACAACCCAAACCCTCCCTCCCTCTAAAGATACTCAGATAAATAAAGACAATAATACATCCCTCCTGCGTGAAATGTCAGACATAAAGACTAAACTTGACCAGTTAATATTAAAAGTCAGTCCCTTGACAACAGAACTTACACAAACTTATCAAGAAAAACTGGAAAACATACTAATAGAACCTAAACCATACAAACCCCCATAAACCACTCCACACTACAGAGAAAATCTGACAATACCAAAAATGACACAGCCCATCAAGTCTTTAACAAGACAAGTAGGTCCGTCTACAAAAACTAACAAACAACTATCCCAGGCAGCTGACAATAAGCAAATAAATAAGTTCAGTCTGTACTTCAAGTAAAAAAATCAACTGAAAAACCAAAGATCCCAGCCATTAAGCTCTCAAATCTTTCGACAGCAAAAGAAAGCACTAAGCGGCTGTCCCTGACCCTACACAAGAACACAAAGATAACAAGAAACCAGCAGATGAAACTCGGTAACGACCCTCCACTGAATGCAAGAAGAAGTAAAGATGAAAGCTACAACGACTTCTTTGTTAATAACATTGACTTTTATATAACGCTCAAGAAGAAAGAAATGGATTCCTCAGAAAATCATGTGGAAAAAACAGGATCCAGTGAGGCTCCTGACCCAAAAACACCACACCTAGAGTCTAATCTAACCTCATCAAATGAAGGTCATAGACAGCAACAAACCTTGACCCAGGATGAAACCTACCAACAACACTTTTTTTTAGATAACCGCAAACTGAGAAACAAAAATCCCTGACAAAACCTAAAAAAATGACATTAACAGAAAGCATGCAATACCAATCTACACAAAACACTAAACGAGCCCCTTCAAGGGAAACAAAACTTTCCATACTACACCAAAATGTAGACAGAATCTGTAATAAAATAGAACGACTTAATGCTCTCCTAAATACACTTGACCCAGATGTTTTAATTGTCACAGAACACGGACTAAAGAAGGAAATACTAGAACACACAAGATTGACTGGGTATAAATTGACGGCCAATTTCTGCAGGGAGTGCCACCTGAAGGGAGGAGTCGCATCTACACTAAAGCGACACTACAGGGAAGTGTTGAAATTATAGAAACTCAAGATTGAGCATTGAAATGACCTGTAAAGTAGCAGCCTTAAAGATAAGCCTAGGTAAAACTACATCTTACCTCATTGGCACATACAGGGCAAAACACAACTTATCACTTAGACTTGAGGTAATATCTGACTTGCTTGAAAAAACCCCAACAGCTAACCATCCGATGATACTTATGGGTGACTTAAACATAGACTGTCTGTACAAGAAAAGTGACTATTTTCAATTGCAAGACATGCTGGCAAGCTTTAATATGCACAGACTTGACCTCCCCCTCACCAGAATTATTTCAACCTCCAGGTCACCCATAGACAGTGTCTGCACAAATCTACAAAATGAAGAACTTGAAGTCCAAATCATTGAGGAAGGGCTATCTGACCACACAGGTCAGCTCTGCTATATAACTTGGAAGAACTATTGCCCAACCAAAATCCCCACCACTGAATGCAGAAACCTTAATAAAAAGAACCTGCTCAATCTTAAAACAGAAGTCAGCCAACAGAACTGGGTGGAAGTATACACTGCTGGAGAAGTAAACACAGCCTATAATAACTTCAACTACATTCTGACAAATGCATTGAATGATACTTGTCCTTTGACAAAATTTAAGAAAAGAAATCAAAGAGCCAAAATAAAAGACATTCAGGCGATTCATCTAAAAACCAGATTTTTGGAAGCTCTGGACAGGTACAACATAACTGGCAAAGAGGAAAATAAGAGGAATGCAAGTCAACTGAACAAGCAATATGATTTACACCTGAGGACACTAAGATGACAAGCCACAGCCAAGATCATATCCGATGCCAATGACAAAGCAAAAGCAGTGTGGAAGATAATAAACACAGAAAGAAAAAGTAGAAATGAAGCCACATCACCAACAGAACTCGACATCAGTGGCATACGCACATCAGACCCAACAATGATGGCAGATCATTTTAATAACTTTTTTATAAGTGTTGCAGATGAGACGTTACAAAGAAGTAAACAGCCTTGCAACCTTCAACTGTCTGTAGAGACAGAGAACCTGAACATTCCTTCACTAGTTCTCCACCCCACAAACTGTGAAGAGGTCTATAAGACTATTCTTCTTCTTCTTCTTTGTCTTTGCCTTTTCCCACGTCACGTAGGGTCGGCATTACAACTCCGGATCCTCCTCCTCCACAGCTGTCTATCCAGGGCTTCTTCCTTCCTCCATCCCTTTTCCCTCAAGTCACATGACACCTTGTCCTTCCATCTCATTTCTGGTCTCCCTCTCTTCCTCCGCCCCTCGACCTCCAAGTCTCCAACCCTTCTCCCCACATAGTTCTCCCCTCTTCTACGTATGTGCCCATACCACCTCAGTCTACCTTCTTGAATTTTCTTCCCTAAGGGTCCCACTCCAACTGTTCCTCTGATGTAATCATTTTTTATTCTATCCTTCCTTGTAACTCCACTCATCCACCTCAGCATTCTCATTTCCGCCACTTCCATCCTTCTCTCTTGCGCCTTCTTTATCGGCCAAGTCTCTGCACTATACAGCATTGCAGGCCTCACCACAGATTTATACAACTTTCCTTTCCTCCTGGCGCCAACCCTCCTATCACACAACACTCCACTCATTTTCTTCCAATTCATCCATCCACTATTAATCCTATGCTGTATTTCCGCCTCCAGTCCTCCATCACTCTGGATGTACGAACCCAGGTATTTGAACTTCCCTACCCGTGGCAGCTCTTCCCCTTGTATGTCCACCCTCAGCCCCTGTGTTTCTTCCATACTCATGTATTCCGTTTTCGCTCTGCTGATCCTCATTCCTCTTTCTTCCAACACCTTCCTCCACTCTTCCAGTCTCACTTGAAGTATCTCCTGGGTTCTCTCACAGATCACCACATCATCTGCAAACATCATGCTCCATGGCGCTTCTCTCTTTACTCCATTTACCATACAGTCCATTACCAGGTCAAAGAGGTACGGACTGAGAACCGACCCTTGGTGTAGCCCTACTCTCACTGGGAAGTCTTTAGTGGTACCCACACTGGTCCTTACTTGCGTCATTACTCCTTCATACATCCCCTTTACCACTCTCACATACTTCTCGGGTATGCCTTTACATCTCATACTTCTCCATACCTCCTGCCTGGGCACTCTATCATAAGCCTTTTCTAAGTCAATAAAAGTCATATGAAGGTTAGCCCGCACCTCTCTGTGCCTTTCCATCAATTGTCGTAGTGCAAATATTGCGTCCGTTGTTCCCCTTCCTGGCATAAATCCAAACTGTTCTTCACACACTTCACTCTCCTCACGCAATCTACCCTCAATGATCCTCTCCCATATCTTCATTGTGTGGGACATCAACTTTATCCCTCTATAATTTCCACAATCTTGGATATCGCCTTTTCCCTTGTATATGGGAATAAGTATACTCTTTGTCCACTCATGTGGTATTTTTTCCCTTTGCCAAATCTTCCTCATCAGATCCCAAAGCACATCAATGCCCCGTTCACCCAGACACTTCCATGCTTCCACTGGTATTTGGTCTGCACCAACTGTCTTTCCATTTTTCATCTTCCTCATCTGAAAAGAGGGATGAGATCTTAATCTTAATCTATAAATATAAATCTTAAGAATTTATATTTATAGATTAAGATTTCTTATTTATATTATTAATATAAATAAGAAATCTTAAGAGGTCTATAAGACTATAAGCTCTCTAAAACCTAAAACCTCATCTGGGTATGACAGGATATCAGCCAAATTAATTAAGACCTGCAAGGAAGAACTAGTTAACCCACTGGTTGAGATTATAAATAAATCATATTCCTCAGGGACCTTTCTCACCGCCTTAAAACTGTCAAAAGTATATCCTAAGTTTAAACAGGTATCTACTACTCAAGCATTAAACTACAGGCCGATTTCTTTAACACCAAACTTTTTATAAAGTGAGAGAAAAACTGACCCTGACTACTCTTTCACCACCTATCTACCAATGGACTTCTCCCAACCCAACAACATGAATTTCTCCCTGGCAGATCAACCACCTTAGCTTTAATCAATTTAACAGAATATATAATTGACCAGCTTGAAGACGGCAACAACACCACCACCATTTTCCTAGACTATATCAAGGCTTTTGACTGTCTTAAGCATGACCATCTTCTGAAGAAATTGGCCACGCTAGGAATTCGAGGACCAGCTCATGACTAGTTCAAAAGCTACCTTACAGGAAGAAATCAAATAGTTGAGATGAGCTATGTCACCAACAAAACCATTCAACAGGTCAAGTCCAAGCCAACAAGTATCATCACAAGGGTCTGTACTGGGGCCAGTTCTATTTATTCTATACACCAGTGACTTCACAAGATATCTGAATAGCTATAGTCAATGCATTATGTATGCAGATGACACTGTCTTACTTCTAAGTGATAAAAACCCTAATCAGCTGGAAGTAGCACCACACACAGCTTTTAACATGGCAGTTCAATACTGTCATCAAAATGACCTTGTTATTAATGAGAAAAAACTCAACAGTTAATCCTGGGAAGGCACAAAGATAACACATGTCGACTACCCGAATCGGAAGAGGAACACGACAAAATACTTAGGCATACTAATTGACGACTCTGACTTGGACACCTCACATAGACCACCTCTGTAACAAGCTGAGTACAGGCCTCTTTGTGGTGCGAAGAATGAAGTGGATAGCCAACACAGACACTGCAAAGACTGCATACCACGCACTGTTTGAGAGTCATCTGCGCTATGGAGCTACAACAAAGCACAATCTGGATCGACTATTGATCATACAAAAACGTACCATAAGGATACTGGCCGAGCTTCAGCCCAGAGAAAGTTGTAGAGGATCGTTCAAAACCCTAAACATTCTCACAGTGGTAAACCTCTATATTATGGAAATAATAATACACCATCATCTAAAGTAACTACAGCCTTTGAAAACAGCAGGTCAGATGCATCACTACAATACCCAGCATGGAGTAAACTACTGTCTCCCAATCAACCACCGCTCACTTACAGAAAGAAAACCAAGCTACGCTGGAGGAAAAATGTGGAACGCCCTACCCTTGAAGCTGAAGACAATTGGAGGACAATGTTTTCATGAAGAGCTCAAAAATTGGCTACTGGCCAACCCATTCTACACTATATCAGAATTCACAAACCGGGGATGACATTACAACCAAATCACAACCTTCTACAACATTGTAAAACTTGTATTTGTGACGCTCACACTATTCTTGAAGAACATCTAAATAAAGAATTATTGTCTATTGTCTATAGTTGTTTACCAGGGACTTTCCAAGTTGATCACAGGCTACACAAGATCATTACGGGTGGTTACATAGTGGATTACGGGGGACTATAAAAGATCATTATGGGGGCTATCTAAATTGTTAACCTAATTGATCAGGGGGGCTACCCAAGATGATTATCAAAGTTGATAACAGGGGGTTCCCAACATGATCACGGGAGCTAAGCAAGTTGGTCATGGAAATCTGCCCAAGTTGATCACAGGGGCTAACCAAGGTCACCACGGAGAGTAGCCTACGTTGATGACGGGATGCTACCAAATTTGATCAAAGAAGCAGGTAAATGGAGAGGTCAAGGTAAATAGTGGGCAAGGTTTTAAGTATCCAGCTTGTTGTAATCATGCTGAAATGGGTGGATATATTCCAAAAAATCACATGTTTTTGACAAAATACCCAACTTTACCGACTTTTTGTGAGGTAAGTGTAATTTATACAGCATAAAGATATATAACTATTTACAATATTATAACGGATGTCTACCACGGATAACCACCAGGGGCTATTTGAGTTGACTACAGGCTACCAAGTTGACCAAGAGTGGTTACTAAAGCGGGAACACGGGAGAATCCAAGATCATCACAGGGGGGCCTAAGTGGTTGACGGTCGGCTACCCTAATTGATCATAGAGACTAACTAAGTTGATCATGGGGGCTACCCAAGATAATAACTGATGATTATCCAAGTTGATCATAGGGTGCTCCCAATATAATCTCGGGGGGGAGGGGGGGCTATCCAAGATGATCATGAGAAATTACCTTATTTTTTTATGGGATAACCGAAGTTGATAACGGAGGCTGGTCAAAAGAGTGGTTAACGTAAATATTTGTAAGGTTTTAAGTTTCTAGCTTGTTTTAATCATTCTTAAATGGGAGGATACATTCAAAAAAACACATTTGTTGACAACAAATTCAACTTTGTCAACTTTTTGTGAGGAAATGATAGAGTATACCACAAAAAAGTATATGACACCTTTTGTACAAATTTAATTGTTAATTTGAATATTTCATTAGGTGTTATCCAAACTAAATATTACAGATTCTGTAAATTGAAACCTCAACTGTGCAAACAGGTAAGTATTTTTTCGTCAGTCATTTTGAATTTTTTTGGGTTATGAAAAGTGCAAAATCTAATTGTATGGCATTTTATTAACAGGAAATGTGAAGGTAAATATTATGTGAGGTTGTAAGTTTCTGGCTTCTTTTAATCATGATTAAATCGGAATATCTCTTTTTCGACAAAACTTAACTTTACCAATTTTTACTTTTTACCAACTTTACTAATAATGAGGAAACTATAGTATGTACCACAAAAATGTAAATTAAACTTTTTGTACAGAATTTAATTGTTAGTTTTAATATTTCATAAAATGCTGTTTAAACTAAATGTTACAGCTTCAGTAAAACAAAAACTTCCAACACTGCACACAGGACATCAATTTCATGTCAGCCATTTTGACTTTTTGCTAGGTTATGACAAGTGAAAAATCAAAGTTTATAGCAGTCTGATAACAAAGTAGTAAAGGAAAATAGAGTGTATCGTTTTAAGTTTCTAGCTCCTTTAAGGTATGCTTAAATGGGAGGAACTGTTCGAAAAAATCACATGTTTTCGACAAAACTCAACTTTACTGATTTTTTATGAGGAAACTATAGTACATGCCACAATAATATATTTGACACTTTTTGTACAAAATTTAATTATTAATTTAAATATTTCATTGGGTGTTACATAAACTAAAAATTACAGCTTGAGTAAAAGAAAAGCCTATATTGTGCAAACACGTCAGGGTTTCCATGACAGTCATTTTGAATTGTTTCTAAGTTATTAACAATGAAAAATGAAATTTTATAGCAGTTTTTGAAAACAGAGGCGTTAAGGTAAATAATGTGTAACTTTTCAGTTCCTATAATATCTTAATAACGAAATAAAATACAAAACCTAACAAAAAATATGATTTTTTGAACAACAAATTTAATTTAACCATTTTTTGCGCAGTTATTATCAAAAATATATAATAATTATACCTAAACAAAATTGTAGAAAATTTAATTACAAATCTGCAGAATATGATCAGATTTGTTCTTCAACCAACGGTTTGCCCACAATGAAGCTATAAGTAAAACCCTGCACACAATTCAAAATTCATGTCTGCCATTTTAATTTGGGGGGGGGGGGTTAAAAATTTAAACATTTTTAGTTTTCGGAATTTTCCCCTTGGTTGCTCGGTGAAAGCTATAAGGGTGCCAAATTTCAAGTTTCTAGCTCATCTAGAAGTGAGTTAGAATTTGTATACGCGAGTCAGTGAGCTGTGTCTTTATAGATGTGGTATATACAGTCAGTATACATGTGGCTTTATGGATATAGAGCTAATTTTTAAAAGCAGTACAGTAGTAAAATTTTGTCATATTTTAGAATGGGTTATACAGTGAATGTTATTTATTTCTGGAAAGCATAGACTTGGACATATATTCTTTTTTCCCCTTAGTCCTAGAACTACACTAACATTTCAAAATTAATTAATCAATAAGTCATAGATCCGCATGCTATTCATAATTTTGAAACTAAAATTATTGTTAATAATAAATAACTGTTATAATATTTTTACTATTTTCTGTGAATTTTAAAAATTTTGCTTATAAAAAGGACAAACATGTCAAACATTATATAAATAAGTTGGGAGTTAAGAGAAATAATTTAAATAGGAGCATATCGATTTTTTTTTAAATAAAGGTAAGAAAGCTACTTTAAAAAAATTTTATTTCTATATTAATCCAGTCAATACAACTTAAAAGATGAATATTATTAAACTGAATCATATCATTATTTAAGGTGTTGATTATAAACAAGATCTTTCCTAGACTCAATTATAATTCATTACACTTGTTGTCTTCCTGTACATTGAAAAATGTTCTAAATACTGATGGATAGTGTCTAAAGGTTGGTACACTTCATTCATGCGGTTCTGCAGATACTGGGGTGGTACACTCTGTACACATGAGCCCAGAAAGCCTTGGAGAAACTCCCGCATCAATTCCCAACAACCTGCAGGAATCACACAAGGACGGTATTCCACTTCCACAAGCACACCTTTAAAGTTTTGGCTCATTGTTACACTTCCAAGTTTAATCAAAAAGTCACCTAGTTCAAATCTTGGACCTTTGGACTCAATTTTTGTCTGCTTCTTCGAAGTATAGTACTGTCCAGATAATTTCAGCATGAGCATATCAAACAACTGATCTGCGATGAGTGGAATCGTTTTTGTGCCAGTTTCAAGGAGGGAAAACACAGATGCAGGTTGTTCTGAATTGTGAAAAACATGAATTGTTCTTTGAGGTCCCAGTTGAGGCACTGACATATACGTTTCACAATCTACAAGAGCTTGGCCACCTTGCACGGCACCCAATGCCAGCACTCTTTTGGTTAAGAATTCAATGGTTTGAGGCCCTGTACGATTTTCTGTTATTGGAAATTGCTGCAAAACAGTGACACCCATCGTTATTGGTGATAACTATTTTCAAAAGTTAATCTAGCATCAACTTAGTTTTTATCACATGACTTTTCAATCTGAAGATCAGCTAAGTTCACCTTTTCAACAAACTCATTTTTTATTTTTCAGAATCTGTAACAAAACAAGAGAATATTAACAGATAGTAACTGATAGTAGTTCAAAATATCAGTAAAATAATTACCAAATCCAAGCAATTTTTCTATTTATTTTAATAAATATAACAAGCGACCCTAGTCCTGAGATACCTGGTGTTTTCTTGCACAATCAGGCCTTAAATGTTTGATACTCTAGTTTTAAAGAAACGGTTTAGTGTTCATTTAATTTATTCATAGTGGTACCATTTAAACAGGATATAAACTGCACATTTAAACATATGTCTATGTCTAATTGCAATATTCAGGCCTCAAATGTTTGATACTCTAGTTTAAAGAACCGGTTTTGTGTTCATTTAATTTATTCATAGTGGTACCATTTAAACAGGATATAAACTGCACATTTAAACATATATCTATGTCTAATTGCAATATAATGAGCTTAAGAAACTAAATACAAACAATTCAAAATGTTCACTAGATCGTGTGGTATTTATTGAATTAACTACTTTATTATCATCATGCTGTTTATTTTATAACATCTGTTTTTAAATTATTGAGTTTACATTTCTATTAATAAAAGTCTTTTCAACTTATTTATTTATCTCTCTTAAAATACAGTGCTGTACATGAGAAATGTTCTTATCTACTACTAAAAGTACACTGAATCATTAATAACTAAGTCATTAAATAGAAGTCATCTTCTAAAAATTCATTAATAGAGTAACAGGACTTACTTACTAGGGGGTTTTTAACCTTTTTAAGAAATACAGTTTGTTAACCGTGTTTATACATTTGTTTTAAGGATTATATTCATGACTCTTCATGATATGTAAGCAGCTAAATTTTTCATCATTGAAGAATGGTGGGTTTGGTAAATGACCATTTTCCGTCTGTTATTGTATTTATTTTCACGTTTATAACTAAACATTTTAATTTTTAATTAAAACTTGCAAATTTCAACAAATATAGCTACTGGGTAGAATTAACATTTTTCTTGACATAAAAACTGATTTGCAGTGCTCATTATATGATTTGTTGTGTATTATTCTGATGGATCTCTTTTGTATCATAAAAATTCTGTGAGATTTGTCGCTGAAGTGCCACCCCCTACAACTAGCCCATATGTCATAATGCTTGAAATGTGGCGTAATAGACTATTTGTATTGTATCCAAGGTAACATAATGGGATAGAATTTTGAGGGATAAACAGGCAGAATTAAGTCCTTATGCAATATCAAGTGACATTGTCTTTTATTTTCAATAAGAAACATGCCATCAAGATTAAGAACATTTACACCTATCTAGTACACCTTTCTTTACACCACCAAAATTGCATTGACCATCATAGATGGCAAAGCTACTTCAAATTTATTTATAGCTTCACCCTTTTGTCTGAACCACCATGAAAACCTATTTGTTTGTGAGAGTCGATCCCTTAGCCTTGTGCAATATCTATTCAACGTTTCAATAATATCAGATAAAGTAACATTACTTACACGAATGAGCCAACAACCATTTTGTATGGTCATGGTCCTAATGTGTCAAGAGAGACATTTCTTATCTTCACTCTTGATGTTTTCATTTTGTAACAGCAATCTCTTGAATCTGTTCTATATAAAATCTTCTTATCTTATACTATAAAACGAGCAAGGAATTGTATGTATCTTTATATGTACCTATTTCCAGTCATTTTATTTCAAAAACGGCTTTACCGATTTTCTTCGTACTTTGTCTACAAAAAGGTTTTTTACCTCAGGAATCCAATGGATTTGGTGACAATTTTGAGAAAACTCATTTTCTATGAGTTTTCACGATTCCAAAAGGTATCACGACGAGACTGCGCAGTAGACTGTAACGTCATATGGGCGAAATCAGCTGGTTTGTTTAATCTATTAAATACTGGTATGGTTTGTTTATTCTATTAAATACTGGTAACTAAATCCAATAATTACATAGAAGCATTCAGCTGAATAGTTAAGCAAGTTATTTTAAACTTAGCCAATTTTCAATTTAAATCGTTGATGTGCATAACTTTTTTTCTGGCATCTTAAATTTTAAAAATTTATTAACTTTTGGAAACTGAAATCTTCTAAAAATTAATAATACTTTAGCTTCTTTAGTCACAACTCAATTAGTACTGCAACTATTTTAACTTACTGATTTCAGATTCACCCTCCCCCTCAATATTTTTGAATCCGCCCTTGTATATGTTTATGTAATTATTGCATGTATATTCAATATAAACAGTGTATTTTAACTTTTTCTTAGATGCCAGGCGGACGTCCTCCAAAACGACGCAAGTTTAATTTTAATAAAAATGAGCCACCAATACAGAATTTAAATGAATCCCAAGATACTGAAACATGCTATGAAGCTGAAATTGAAAATACAGATCTTGATTCAAACAATGAAACAAATCTTATGACTTGTAATAATACTTTGCAAACAACTTCTACAAATAATTCTGGAAATACTTTACAAACTTCTAGCAACTTTCTTAATTACGATTTGCCATCAACCTCGGGGGTAACATTTATAATTGTGTTCTATTATAATAGTTTAATTATAATAATTTAACAATAATAATTGTGTTGAATACTTTTTTATGTATTTGTATATATTATATTTTATGTTTCTTAATAATAAATAATACTTATTTTGTAAAAATTTTTGTGATTTTATTTATATACGAGTAGGCCCTATATTCATTCTAACAACCTTTTCAATAGAATTTATCAATAAAATAATTCCCTAGAAAAAATTTTCAAATATATTTTAATAATTTTCATAATGGGAGATAATTATTGTGTTTATAACAAAATCAAACAACTAATAACAAAACCAAATTTTTACAGATGAGACACTAACCCGATCGGAGATCGGCTTTCCTGGTACTTCCATCAAAATAAGCTAATTTTAAAACACGGGAAAACGTTTAAACTTTATAATTAAACTGCTCTTCACCAACATTTGTAAGGACTCTGATAATTATGAGGATCATGGAGCAGCAGCATCTAGTCATGTTGATGGACCACTACGTTTATCTCTGTATTGAATAAACTCGAGCTTACTCCCTCCCATAAATGCCACTCTTGAACTTGTATTAGGCTAGAACCTAGAAGATTTGTATATATGCTTATAACTTGTTCATTGTTTAGCTTACTGTTATTTAAGGTATTTTATTAATTCTGACATGAACGTATTTTATTATTTCAATATTTTTCAACTATTTCAACTTAAATGTCCACCACTTTAGGAGCTTGCTTAGTTCTTCCTTATCTTGTTTAGAATTCCTTATTATAATAACAGAAGTTTATAACAATATATCGATAACAGAAGTTTAACATGATCAAAAGTAGTTTATTTTAGGATGAATAACATTTCTTGTTAAAAGTCTAAATGTAATTATTGTTTTATTTCTTGCAGAATATTTTCTATGTGATTTTAATATTATACAGATTCTATTAAAAGCTCTTAATACTCGGTGACCTAACAAATATACATAATTAACAAGATTTAGTAATTTTTCCAGACTAATAACTTGAGAATTTATTTCCCTAGGCCGGGTCATCAAATTGTTGACAAATTATTATTTATCGGAATAAAACACATGTTCCCTGGACTTTACCCAGTGGTAATAAAAATGTTAAGATTCATTAAGCATCTAGAAAGTACACAAATAACAAATCATAAAGCATATGGTCATAGTACTCAATTAGCGATGAATATACTTTTTCATGAGAAATTATTGTCATAGTAAAAACAAAATTGAGATCAGAAAAAAAATCAATAATAACTCTCAAATTTAGGCTACAGCCCATCATATTGCACCAATCAAATATTTATTGTCAGCAATGAGCGTACAAATGGTGATGGTAAAAAAAAATTTGTTCCAACATGAATTGGATTCCAATTTTATTTCTAATGAACATATTAATTACAACTGCTCTCACAATTAGAGAGGATTGAGAAACGGGATGACAATTTATTAACATCTGATGTAGTTCCTCCCAGTTTCCTCTACTTATAAACTCGTGACTATCAGAATTGTATGTTTTTTTATGCTTAGGTAAAAAAGTGTCATACTGTAAATAATATATTAACCTAATCAAATCAAATCAAATTTATTGCCATTAATCAATGTACATATATGAAATAGGCCATGTCAAGTATAACAGTACCATAAATACAATAAAAACTAAAACACTTAAGTACTGCAGAATAAATTAAATCTAAAAATCAATATTAATAACATTAGGGTATTTCATTACAAAATACTTAATAATTCATTACAAAAATGTGTAAATTGATTTTCCACTATACTAGAAGTGCACTGAAAACCAGTCACTCTAAAATATATCTATTTTTTTATCAAAAAATTCACTAATGCTATAAAAGGGATTATTGACAAGCCAATTGTTTATTTTGGATTTGAATTGATTTAGAGATAAATTTTGAACTGATTGAGGCAATTTATTGTAAAATTTTACACAATTCAAAGTGAACGAATTACTTGTTACTGCCAATCTATGTCGTGGTATATCAATTTTGTGTTTGTTCCTTGTGTTATACTGATGTACTTCTTCTCTGGTAGTAAATTGTTCACAATTAGTTTTACTGTATAGTAAGATATGCAAAATGTACAGATTTATGACAGTGAGAATTTTTAATCTTTTAAATAGTGGCCTGCAATGCTCAATAGGCCCAACCCTACAAAGTGTTCGAATAACTTTCTTTTGTATCAATAATAGTTTATGAACATGATTTGAGTGTCCCCAGATGATCAACCCATATGCTAAATGCGATTGAAAGAGACCAAAGTATGACATCCTTAAATACTTAAATGATACTAAATCTCTCAATTTCCAAAATAAATATGACACCCTACTGATTTTAGTAGCAACATAATCAATGTGTGAAATCCAATTCAGTTTACTATCAATTTTTATCCCTAGAATTTTAACAGAATCAACTTCCTCATTGTTTGAGAGACTTAAAATGAGCTTTTGGGTTTTATCATTATTACACTAAAGTTCATTACTTGTGAACCATTCCAAAGAACCTTTATGTGCATCATCCATTAGAAGACCTAAATCTTGTAAATTACTATGAGTGCCCATTACTGTAATGTCATCTGCATATATAATCTTATTAACATTTATGTTTGGACCAACTGTAAAATCATTTATATAAATAATAAACAAAAAAGGACCAAGGACTGATCCCTGTGGGACTCCCATAGTTACTTTGCCCAAGTCCGATTTGTTCTTATTATTTATTATTATTATTATTATACTGACTTCTATTGTTAAGATAAGAATGAATAATTTTTATTGAATAATCAGATAGACCATAATACCTAAATTTATCTATTAAAAAATTAAATGGACACAGTCAAATGCTTTACTTAAATCAAAAAGAGTTAATGCAGCCATTTTTTTATTTTCAAACGCTTCTATGATTTGTTCAACTAACCTCATGATTGCTGTTATTGTAGAACGGTTTGCTCTAAAGCCAAACTGACAGTCAATAAGCAACCTAATAACTAGTGAAGACCTTAGACCTATATACAGTGAAAGTGGCTGCTGTCAAAATAGAAGCACCAGGTATACTGGGTTTTGCAGCAATCTTATACAAAATAATTATACAGAGAATTTTTTGCGTTTTTAATCTTTATTATATGTCATCAATAAATTTAATTTCTAACTTGGTCTTATCACTTTTTGAACATATACATTTATTTCTTGAGATATCATGGAAAATACACGTTCACAGCAAATGCACAACGTTAGCCCTCCATTGGGCGCGTAAAATTTAAAACACGATCGGGCGCGCAAGGAGGTTTCCTCCGGGTTAAATAAAAATCAATATATTTCAATAAATCTTACTTTATTGGTTAAGTTAACAACATAAAACTGTTTCTCAAGTTAAAAACAAACAAAAATAAACTGTGGTGAAATATTTTAACCATAAAAATATTATCCTAAAAACCCAAAATCAAAATAAATTGTAGGAATATTCACCATTGTTGTGACAGAAATGTCTTACGCTGACTCACTGCTGTATTCCATTTCTTCTTCTGCAGTAACACATCCAACACATCGCACAGAAGAGTGTTCACGGCAAATGAAAAATTTGCATTGTGTACATCTTGTTTTTGACGGACGGTTCTTTTTCCAGTCACACAGGCAGCATCGACCAGATGTCACATCATCATTAGGAGGCACAAGTTGATTTTCATAATAATCAATACCCATAATCTTAGATATTCTTGCTTTGAGTTTTTTTGGAATAAATCTGAGGCCTAGTCTATACTTAGCATAGTCTTTACGCAAGGAAAATGCCAACTGTTTCAAAAATCCTCTTCTCTTCATGTTCTCTTCGTTAAGATTTTTCTTCAATATAATGAAGCTATTCAATGGCCCAACGTCTAGTAGTGTGTAGAATAGTCTCATAGACCACTGATTGAAAATTCTAGCAGTGGAGTATAGTTCCTTGTAGTGATCCACCGTGTCAACACCCCCCTTGCTACTATTATAAAAGAGGATTATTTCTGGCTTTCCAGAAGATGGACACCCTTCTGTTGAATCGAACGCATACTAGAAAGAAGAATGACGTTTTTTTTTTTTTAGCCTTATATGCCACCATAGTAGATTTCTTCCTAAAAGCAAAAACAGAACTTCCTACTGGCCAGCCCTTGGTTTCAAGAATTGAGCATGGAATTTCCCTTTTATTTGTACGTAAGTTTCCAACAAGTGTTAGCTGGTGATGTGATTCTAATTCTTCACAAAGAGGAATGGATGTAAAAAAATTATCAACTGTTACGTTCCGGCCTGTCCCTGAGATTGGTTAATCATTCTACAGACTACCTCTTTACTAGAATTATCCACAACAAAAGGCCCTTCCGGTTGTTTCCCAATATAGACCTCCATGTTAAAAGTATAAAAGGTCTTTGCGCAGACTGTAGAATATACCTTCATTCCATATTTGGCCGGCTTTGACTTCATAAATTGCCTGAAGCCGCATCTTCCACGGAATAACTCTAACATTTCATCTACAGTCACAAACTCGCTAACAGAGAAGTATTATAAACTCATTAAATATATCCCTGATAGGTGCCAGTTTATCCAGAGCCGTTCTGTCAGTTCATGTAAGAATATCATCAAATCTGATAGACTTTAGTAAAAACTTCAAACTTTTGATTGACTAAAAAACTCAATAGCAGTCCCATCAGTTTCATAAAGATCTTCTAAATTTGTGTGACTACTTTTCATTACATCTGCCATATAAAGAAGCCCTAGAAGCGCTCGTATTTTGATTGGTGTTGTTCTTTTAGAATCCCTGTCTCTGGAAAATTTGTCTCTATTTTCATTTATATAAATGTTTGTATTTGGGTGTGGTAGCATTTTTAGCACATCCAGCCACACAACTGACCCTCACCCTAACTATATTCCTCCTAGGAGTTCTATTCATGTTTGCTGAAGGTCGTAAATCCCAGAGCATATTTCTGCTTTTGCTAATATAAGCCTCTTTGCCATTCAATCTAGTCATAATATTTTCAGTCATTCTATATTTTAATGAAATATTTTCCAAGTCATACAAATCTGAATTTTCTGGTATATCAATTCCTTGCTCACCCGGTTCCTGTGCGTCCTGTTCCTCCTCAAAATCTTGTTCCTCTTGTTCACCATCGTCGTCACTGTCTATATTAGTATCCTGTAGCACATCTTCTGCAAAAAAAAAAAATCACAAACAAATGTTCCAGTTGGCCTATTTCCAGTTTCATATTGTTCCTCTCTTTCTACACTGGACAAAAGTCTCGCAATTCTCTCTTCTTCAGTTTCCATTTGGAATTCACAGTAAAATAATTTAAGTATATAATGTACAATGTAGGAAAAACACAATTATTCTACAACACGAGCAGCAGTATATTAAATTTTTGTTTGAAAAAACCAGAGCACAATAGGGCGCACACAGAGTTTTCGTCCTGAATTACATAACACGGTTGGGCGCACACGGAGGTTTCGTCCAGCACGTTACAAAAACTCACCTCGCACTGACCGTTGTTTTGAAACTGGAGGGAGGTGTATCATAATCACTTCCTAGAATGACGCTCGTGAAGTAAGTCAGAGCGCGAACTGCCGACACCAGGATAACATAGCCTTATGAAACCTCCGCGGCACGCCCCATGGAGGGTTATTAGAACCAATGACCAATGTTAATGACTAGCCACCAAAAACAAATTCAATTATATTCTCAGCAGCATGATGGCCGGCAGGGCATCACGGAGGCCAGACTCCCAAATTTAAATTAGCCTCAGGCCTATGAATTTAAAAAAATATATATATAGACAATTAGGATAAGTTAGATTGTTTAGTTAAATAAGTTAAAAAGTGTATTTTATGGGCCGAAAAACTAATTTTATTATTGAATTACGAAGTAGAAATGCCAACTTTAGAACAAGAAGCCTAAAATGAAAAAAATATATTTATATATATATATATATATATTTGTTGAAAAATTCCAATGTCTATTTAAAGTCGGTTTTTTCACTAGCCTAACATATAACAAAAAATATTTTTTCGGTAACAAACAAGTTTTCCATGGCTAAAATCAACCTCTTCAAGAATTTTTCGCCACTTTTTCAATAAGAATTCATATTTTCAGAGGCGTATAGAAAGCGCAGTTAGTTTTTATTGGGTTATTAACACAAATTTATTTATAAAACCAACAAAACCTTACTAAACCCAACTTAACAAAATATAACCTACTTAACTAACCTCAGCTTAGCCCAGTCACAACTCGGGGTTAGTTGAGTTGTGACCGGGCTGAGATGAGGGCTGTAACGGAACCGCTGACCGGACACAATCTCCTTCATAGACATATGAAGATTATGGGCCTAACAGAAGAGTTCATATGTAGGCTCTGTGAGTAGGATGAGGAGAGCTCCATACACATCTTGTGATATTGTAGAGCTTTTTCATCTCTTGGGTACAAGACTCTGGGTACTGCTTTTCTGAAACCAGAGGATAACAGAGGGGCTACACTCAGGGAGACCCTGTACTTCATTAGAGGGACTGGTCTCTTCTGACACTGTTGCCAGGCTCAGGGCGCTAGGGCCATGGAGTCTAGGTGCGGCGGGCTTGGTGACAAGACCACAACGGGTATCTAATCTAACTCAGCTTAAAAAATTGTTGGTAATTAATAATTGATGATGGTAGTTTTTATGTAATAATCTGCAATGAGCCCAAAGGGCCACACTGGAATATCGTTTTTGATTGGACATTTATTGTATTGGATTATAATTTTACAAAAAAAACCTAGGTTTGATTAGTTAATTATGTGGACCTACCTCAATTAATAATTGATAATACATTGAGGTAGGCCTTCAAAATGTATGGCCTATGCCTTTCGACTGCTTTGTTTGGAACTCCAATTTAGAAATTCAAAGCTGTTTTATATAGATTCACAATAAAGAACACGAATTCAAAAAACTAACCTGTATCTAATCTAACTCAGCTTAACCCTTTGAATCCCGGGTATTTTTTTTTTAAATATCTGCCAAAAATCCCAGCATTTTTATTGTGGTATCTGCCAAAAATCCCGGGTCTATTTTGCCAATTTCGCAGTATTTTACTAAAAAATTTATTTTTCGCTTGTTTTTTAATAAAACCTCATGATTCTTTTACCACTTTATTCCAAATAAAGTGTACTTCAAAACTGCATAAATATAAAATAAGTATTCAAATAACAAATTTTTTGTAAAAATAAAGTACTTACAGAAAAAAATTGTTTGCCAAAAACGTTTCACTTTTTGTCCATGAAGGAAGTAGTACAAAATTAGATATGACAAATATGATTATATCACCTTGAAGCCCATTGTTTATTTAACAACTTCGTAAAATTTCATCACTTTATCACAAAAAATAAAATAGACAATAATAGTTGTCAAGCTGTCAGCTGACCGTCATAGAGATCGACGTGAATTGCAACGCTCAGTTGATTATAGGTTATAAAATAATTCAACGTGCTAAATAAAGTTCAGAAATAATTTATACATAAACTATGATTCTTTACGGTCAGCTTAGTATAAAACATGTGTAATTTTATCATAATTTAATATTAGAAAAAAAATGTTTGCGAAGGTTCGTATATACGGACGTCAGGATTTCTTGCAGATACCCTTCAGGTCCGTATATACGAACGCCGGGATTTCTTGCAGATACTTTTCAGGTTCGTATATACGAACCTCGGCATCGTAAGGGTTAAACAATTGTTGGTAATTAATAATTGGTTATTAATTAGATGTTGGTATCTAATCTAACTCAGCTTAAAAAATTGTTGGTAATTAATAATTGATGATGGTAGTTTTTATGTAATAATCTGCACTGAGCCCAAAGGGCCACACTGGATTATCGTTTTTGACTGGACATTTATTGTAATATTTACTTGTTCTGTAAATATTTACTTTTATTCTTAAATTGTATTCTTAAAATGTATTCTTAAATTAACTTAGAATGCGTTAGGCCTACATCTTGTACATTTTGATCTTGTAGTATACGGAAGCCTAAGTGATAAACCACCCTATGTGACTTACTCTTTGCCTTATGTGTAATGTTTCCTTCTATAGATTTATTTTTATGTGTTTTTATTTAGTCATCATACATTTTGTGATTTTCTTGTAATTTATTGTACATAGCTTTTAAGTACTAAAATAGTTTAGTTTTAAATTTGGATGCTAATGCAGACTTTGTACTTTGTATAAATGCTTTGTTTCCTGGCAAATAAATGAATTTGAATTTTGAATTTGATTATAATTTTACAAATAAACCTAGGTTTGATTAGTTAATTATGTGGACCTACCTCAATTAATAATAATTGCCTTCAAAATGTATGGCCTATGCCTTTCGACTGCTTTGTTTGTAACTCCAATTTAGAAATTCAAAGCTGTTTTATATAGATTCACAATAAAGAACAGGAATTGAAAAAACTAACCTTAGATTTTAATAACTCCCATTCAAAAATATTTTAAATTAAACAATAATAAATAACTAATAACAGAGCTACTGACTCAGTATTGCCAATGTTAGTTACTTGGATTGTTTTTACCTATTATGTACTGTGGTACTGAACCACCCGCACACCTATTCACATACAGTGGTAATCACCCGCCCGCCCATACACGTACAGTGGTACTGACCCACCCATAAACGAACAGTGGTACTGACCCATCCATACACGAACAGTGGTAACATGCTTGGGACACTATCATTGTAAGTGTATGGGTGGGTGGGTAGGTCACTTCCAATGTACGTGTATGGGTGGGTAGGTAGGTCACTTCTAATGTACGTGTATGGGCGGGTAGGCAGGTTACTACCACTGTAAGTGTATGTACTTGTATGTACAGAACTGGTCATATGTATGTAATGAAATGTTCATAACAAGGCAAATACCAAAGTCTTTATTGACCCAGACATATAGTACAATGCTCGTCATCGTTATAATACATATTATAGCTATAGCTAAAAAAAATTAACAAAGTTAAGTTTGATAGCTGAAAATGTTACAATCTGACCTTTGAGACCTTCAATTACTTTCTCAGCAATATCTAATTATATACGTAACTCTAACATTAAAGGTCTCAAATAAGTTTTAGATTTACATTTTATTAAAAGTTTACGTATTTTCATAAGTTTAACATGAATTTCAAAACTATTGTTCTATGACAATTATTTCTCGAAATAATGTGGTAAAACTATTTTTAAGATGAATCAGGTCTAGCGGGTGAGATCATATGCGCAATCATAATAAACGCAGAATAAAGTAGGAATGGAGATAGTGTACTTCCGTTATAAGAGCGTGCTCATTTTGTCAGGGCGCTATCAGTTATTTGGTTACCCCATTTATAATCTCCGTCATCCTGATATTATCCCCATTCCTAAACATAGAACTACCTTTTTTAAAAAACAAGCATTCTTTTCTTGTATAAAAATATACAATAAACTTCCACAAATATATAAAGTTTCTAAAGATCTAGTGTCATTTAGGAGAAATATGAAAGAGTTTTTGTTGAGGAGAGAGTATTATAAGTTTGGATGATTATTTTTATGATGAGACATGATTTTATTTATCTATATTCTCTCTTTTGTATCATTGTACTCTATATTGTATTACCCTGTAGTTTTTACACTTAGTTTTTAAGAAATTGACCTTTGTTAATGCAATTGAGTTTGTCAACAGCAATAAAATATTTTGACTTTGACCTGAGGTAGATCAAATTAGTCGTGTCGACGACAGTCACGTCTCTGTTTTCAACATGTATAAACAGAGAACTCATTCCAATCCAATTAGCTGTTATTTTACTATGTTCACCAACATTGATTAATGCGAATCAAATAGCCCCAGTAGCACTAACTGTTGGCCCAACGTTGAAAAATGGTTGGCATGGTCGGGGAATCGTTGGCAAAAATTCCAACCTTCTGCCAACGATGGGCCAACATGTTTTTATCGTCATTGGCCCAACAAATTAAATAATTGTTGGCCCGCTGTTGGCCGGTCGTTATTTATTGACTTAATAATGAAATGTGTGTTATCAAGTAGTTAAACACGTAATCTAAAGTTTAAAGTTTAAAACTTCAAGTAAAAGTAAAATAATATATGAAACGGACTTCATTTGATAACTGGAAAACGTAAGTTCGTAGACGCCGACGAAGATTCATCTTGCACGATGCGCATGCGCGCGTACGTATGACTGAACCGAACTGCAATGCCGCCAGATTACCGCCATTTTTATGTTCAATTCTTGTCTTTTGTTTGTTGTAATGTAGGTTAGCGTGGCGTTCGTTTTGTTTAGTTCTAGTTTCAAAGTTGTGGCAGTTTTTCATAAGAAGAAATTCATCGGTCATTATACTGGTAAGTAAAATGCGAGATGTTTAGAGTTAGTCATAATTATTATTATTAATATATAGTTAATTAAATTAAGCAATTTTTTTGAATGCTCAATTTAATTTGATATGAATTCAATTAATTCTAGCTCTTGGGTGGAATGCAGGTGAATGTTACGTTTGAGCAACCTTTCAAAATTTTAGAAAGATTTCAAGATTTTAGTTTGTTACATTTATTCATGGTTTTAGAGTAACCTTTTAAAGGTAAACACTCCGGAGCTTTAACCTAAACTTGCCAGCTGTTAAGGTAATTTCCTGTAGGCTATGTATATAATTATACAATTATCTTGTTTTGTAATGTTTAGATGGACTTTTATTAGTATATTTTAAATATAAAAAGTCAATATTTTAAATACAATTTACCTAGACATACCATTTTTGTGATTGTGCTTACAAAAGAGGCTTGTAAAACAGGCAAACTATTAGGCCTACCAAAGGCAGTAAATAACAATAATCTGATCTCAATTATAATACAGATATTGTGTATAAATTGATATCTAATTTGTATTTCAAAACAGGAGGATAGGCTTCTATCATTATAAACAGAATTAGTATAGAGCAGGTTTAGTATAGAATAATTAGTAGACAAGTGTCTGAGGTTACTTCATTCGAGTTGACGTATGCCTTGTGTTTACTGTTTAAATTACAAGACAGTTATTTACTCAAGCTTACTTATTTAGTAGTTTAGTTTATTTCTATATAGGCCTAGGCCTAATATTGTTTAATTGTTATAATATTGATACCTGCAATTTAAATATCTTATATTTTACTATTAGTACTTGGTTTACTTACCTAAACATTGATTGTTTAAGTTTGATTGTATTAACAGCCTCTCAGGGAAGTTCAATCTAAAAGCTCAGCCCTTTTTGCTTATGGCAGTGATTATATAATGATTCGTAACCATAAAACCTTAGTGTTGCAGTTCTATTCTTTCCTAAATAATAATTGGCCATCTATTTATTCAGTTCAAGAAGGTTCAACAGTGGTGTAGCTAAAAAAAAGGTATTATGCCCAATCAAAAATTCATTAGCGTCTAGGCTATTTATGTTACCATCCATTATTCGATTTGACACAAAAGTTGAAAAATTTTGTTTTATATTTCATAGGCCTACGAGATGTTTCTTGTTATGGAGTTAGATAAAAATTCTGGGGGTGGTTTGACTATAGTAAGGCAGGAGTGGATGACTCTCCGCAAAAAAGAATGTTTTTGGAATGGAATGTTTTGGATGTGGAATGTTGTTGGTATTGGAATGTTATGTGAAAGTTTTATGTATATTACTAATTTAATATTGATTTAAACTGCTTACTGTAAATGAAATCTTGATTTGTATTGACTTTGTCCAGCCTGTGTGGAAATTATAATAAAATGTTTTTTATTCATAATGTAATTGCAAGTAACTGTGAATTGGTGATGGTTTCTAAATATCGCAATTAAAACGCGTTCTATTTCTTACACATAACTATGACAGTCAAATAAATTCAGTGGTCTACCGGTTATCCGAACTCAGCTATTCAAAATGTTGTTTAACTAAACTCGATTTCAAGCAAGTAAATTAAACAGACCCATGTTGTGTGTCCCAGTAGCGCATTAGTGTGAAACAGGGTTTTTTACTTGATAATACATGTTTTTTATTTTATGGTTTCTAGGTGTCAAAACTTGGCATATTGGGTGGAATAAAGATTTCTCGCGCAGTTAGAAATATGCTCCAAGCAATATTCTCAAACAGTTGCAGTAGAGTACAATTGGACGGGGAAACAGAACAAGAAACCTTTGAAGGATTTGGCTGTCGTACAGCTCATACCAGGTAAGCTAATGTTCAAATAAATTGGAAATTAATAGTAGCAATTTCTTCTGGCAGAGGCTTAACTTCATATTAAACAAATTTCCGTAATGATATTTTAATACATGGGTTTTTGAAGTTGCAATGTTATTCCTTTGCATACAAAATTTTGAAATGGGTTATATTTAAAAATTAAAATTCCACTATTGACAGTTTTAAGCGAAGATAGATGTAATAAGTTAGTGGAGCATACGAGACCACCTAAAAAGCAAACAATCCTTGAGGTGACATTCTAAAGCATGCCTGATAGCAAATTAGTTAATGTATAGAAGGCAGATTTAATTAAATTGTAAATGCAGTCTATTGTTTCTGGATGAGCATAGAGACCTTTCTACAATTTTTTGTGGCATCCCAAACTAAGTAGGAATCTAATAAGTATAATATATATTAGTCCCAATAATAATAAAAAAATAAAAAACATATCCATAACATGTTTGTTTATTTACTAACAAATTAATTTCAAGTTGGCAATAATATAAGTGAACTTAACTTAAACTATGATAACAAACTAAAAACATGATTTACAGTTTGTTATCATGTTTTAAGATTGGCTTACCTAATTTATTGCATTGTGCACCATAAAATTGTTTATTTTATTGAATCAAAATTGTTTAGAAATGTTTCATTTTTATTGATTGTTAGGACCGCTTTATATTTATAATTTTTAAGTATAACAGTAATCATAAGCAAATATTAAACATTTTGGTCTGTTTGGTTTTTAAAACTAGTTTTGAAATTTGTTTTCAGGAATTATCAGGAAAAATCTACATACCCAACAAGCCACCGATGCAGAAATCCATTTGATATATAATGATTAGGAATAGGAAAAGTTTGCCATTAGAGTGCTAATTGTATGTAAATATATGGACGTGGAAAATATTTATTAATGTAGTTATGTGTTTTAGATTGTTTGTATATTGATCATTGTGTATTTAACGATATTATAATAATATAAAATGAAATATCAGGGAAATATATAAGGCTACAATAGCTCTTGAAATATTTATATATGTTATAACCTGAAAGGGTATTATTCTGTATATAACTATTTTTTTTATCGCTATATATATTTAAATAGCCTTATTATTTATAAAATAGAGCGTGTGTTTAGCCAAATTTTTGTATAAGGGTCATTCCATGTCAAATCAACACACTAAAAATTAAAATTTGTCATCACTATTTTAGATTTGCTAAAATTTGGTATACTTATTGTGGGTGATAAGACTAAGAAAAATACCAAATTTTTAATTTTTACCTCAAACCGTTTACGATTTACAGCTATGTAAAGTTTTCAAAAACTCCCTTAAAAAACGCGAATGGACTTTTTTGAAACTGCTCTAAGAGCTGCCCTAGTTGAGCTATAAAAATAAATTCTGCAGTGTGTATACTAATTTCTATTGAATGTTTATTAATATTACTGTTTCCATGGTAACAAATGATCAGCTGATTTAGTGTTTGTGGTTTTAAATTTCAAGTAAGTTTTATTTTCACCTATATGATTTATAATGTATATATTTCCTAAAACTAGATGAAATTTAGAATATTTTGGCTGTTTCTTATTTTTTTTAATTTTATTATCTTAACATTGTTTTAAGGGGTACCCTCCTCTTTTCATGATTTATAAATTTAGAATGTTTACATATATGTTATATACAACAAAAAAAGGAACAACTTTGTTGATTTAATTCATAGTTTATATGATAGCTTACATATTTATGCACATAATATAAGTAGGTTTATAGTAAATAACTATTTGTTTATGAATTATATAACAAACATCTGCACGTTAGGCAAAAATCGCCTCCCACTGGGAAAAAATAACTGCAAGTTCGAGGATTAAAAACTTCTTGCGTGCAACGATAGTAAGTTTTTGCAATATGTTAAATGTATAAACATAAATCAAAAATGTATTTGTCTCTGAGGTAAAGAGGTTTTTATGTATATACTTATTATTTTGTGTTTTGTCCATTTCTTTTAATAAATCATAATTATGTCGCATATCTCTTTAATTTCTAACCCATTGCTCCCATATTGTGTAATTACAATTAATTTTTTAAAGGAAATTAAGTCAGTTTTAGTAAAGAGCTTTTTTTTAGAATAAAATATTAATTCCAAAATTGACTATTGTTGAATGTTACCGGATATATTGTTCTAATTTTTGAATATTTCAGGTTCTTGACAGTTGATCATTATGTTTGGTTAACTTTTGTAAATAATGTAATTAAAGAGTTTTTCTACATTATTAATAGATAATACAAAGCTTGTGAAATTTGATTATATCAAACATAAATGTACAAGTTTTATATTTGATTTCCTGCCATGGCTATAGATTATTTTTGGATTGTATAATATCCAAAGTTAAAGTAGTTCGAGAATTATTAGTGAGCATAGTGTCATGGTATATTTATGATAGTATTATTTCAATTTCATGGAATTTGAATTTAAATAGTCATAAGATATTGAATGTTGATATTTTACACTTCACTCTCCAATAACGATGGGATTTGAATTAATTGTTTTATTGGGTACTTTTAACAGTACAAAAATATTTCAGGCTGCTGAAGTGCACAAAATCTAATCTTGAACAAAAGCAGTATATTTTTCTAGTTTCATTTATGGGCACAAATTTACAGTTGGCTGCTGGTATTTCAAAACTGTTGGCCCAACAACTTTATTATTGGTTGGCCCAACAACATAGTTGATGGTTGGCCCTACGTTGGGAATTGGTTTGTTGGCCAACCGTAAGACTTACTGCCAAAACATACCGTTGGCCAACCGTTAGCAGCTACATTGGGCCAACAATTTGCCAACAATTTTTGCTACTGGGGAGATATCGCATGGCTTGCAAAGCCAGCTACCAAAATAATAGACATTTTAAAACATACTACTGTAATTAACAAAATCGACATTTAGACTCTTCGTATTATCATAGACCTTCGGTATAATAGAAGGTCTATGGCATTATTATCTTTTTTTCTTTAAATATCCGAACAAATAAAAATTATGAAGTTCAAAGTACTGTACTTGTGTCTTTGAAAAGTGTAAATGATAATCTCCCGTCACAGAGCGAAATCCATGTTTTGTAATTATTCAAAACTTTTTCACCGATTGAATGAAAATTAGCTAACCCCGAGAGGTCATCTGCGGCCTTGACTTTTCCTCCCCACCAGGTGCTAACAGCCCAATCCATAACTACGACATCCGCATCTTATCATCTGTTTCCAGTCAGTATAAAGCAAGACTGAAATCCAGACTGTGAAGCCTTAGTTTACTAACCTTCTCGTCACAAACACGTCTGAAACCCAATTGATTAAGTTTTCCATCATAACGGCTCAGCTTTTCAGCACTCTGAAGACGTTAAATTTTTGGGCATTGTGTTGGATAAGAATCTAAGGATTTCTAAACACATAGAACTTGTTTCAAAGAAGATCCATCAGCCATCTTTGTTGTTGCCTCCTATTATGGTTAGTGTATCCACACTTGAGTTACGGTGTTGCTCTCTGGGGACATGAGTGTACCCGCACAGGTATTCTCTTCAGGCTCCAAAATAGAGCTATCAGGGATGTTCGGTAAGTTTTACCGCCACTCCTGCAAAAAGGATAACTAAAAATAATAAAATATTGCCATTTCCATCTTTATATATTTCTTAATGTATGAAGTTCGCAAAAAAACACCTATCTGCCCTATCAAGTGGGCTTGTGCACGATCATGATATTCATAACAAATATAAAATTACAATTCCATGACATCACAACACATTTTTAAAAACTCTTTTAACTTACAATAGTATTTACTTTTCAATAACGTCCCAGAAACTCTCTGGAAGTTATACCCACTAGCTGAGTTTGAAAAAACTAAATAGTTTTTTTTTTAACAAAAGCTTTTACAGCTTTTGGCATTATTTATCTGACAATTGAAGCTAGTGTATTGTTTGTATTTTACAAGCATATAAGGTCCATAATTAATTTGATCTTTTCATTTACTGACTTATTTCATGCAATGTCTTCTACGAATATTGTCAACGAAATAAATAGTGTTTTATTTGATTTGACACTTTATCAAGATCAAGGTTCCTATACAAGACAACCGTTCAGTGGGCTATTGTGTTCATAAAGAAGCACTCTTTTCATATCTCACATAAATGTCCAGCTGTCACTTGCCGCGATCACAGACTATAATTTATTGTTCAGTCAGTATGTCTGCATCACACTATAAAACACCTTAGCATACCATCCTTCTTACAAAGCAATCTACTTGCCCACAATTATTATTTTGGGGTTTAATATGTTAAAGTGGGGGTTATTATTTTTTTTTTTTTTTTTACAATAACATTTAAAGTCACAATAACCTAGACTATTTAAATGACGTAATTGGGGGCTCAAATAGGGATGTACTAAATTGGTTTCAAAGTAACAAACTGCACTGTAATAAAGATAAAACCCAGAATTTGATACTTAGCGTCAAAAAATGTGATTCCATATACTTCAGCGAACAAAAACTGTTAGGCACACACATTGATACATTTTGTTGGAAAGACCAAATTAGTAATATCTGTAAAACAAATATCCAGAACAGTTTTTTTTTTTTTTTTTTTTTTTAAGTTAAAGCCACTGGTAAATTTAGGATAGTTAAGAATTGCATATTTTGGCCTGTTTCAACCGTATATCACCTATGGGTTGATATTGTGGGGACATTCTCATCATCTGCATGAGAAAATACAAAAGAAAATTATCCGTAATATGCCTGGAAGCACTGAACACCGTTTTTCATTTCCATAAAAAATCTTTACAATTATTAATTTATACATTTTTCAAGTTTTAATGTACGCTAAAGAAAATTTAAATTCATTTCAACAAAGACAATGTGTACATAATCATAATACTAGAAATAAAATTAATCTGGATAGTTCTTATCATAGGCTTGCTCTCACAGGCAAGTCCTATAAAATCAATAGGATAACATTTTTTAATAGGCTTCCCAAAATGACTTGGACCATACCACATTTTAAATTCAAAACCGTAATCTACAACCATAGACCTTCTATTATACCTTCTATTATAGGGTATAATAGAAGGTCTATGCTACAACTGGCTACTCCATAATCCGTATTATTCTATTACCGAGTTTCTGGAGTATTTTAGATTAATTAAAATAATCAAATCAAACCAATTTTTATTGCAGAAACTTCTGAATACATCAGTAAGCATTACAAATGTCAAGTGAAGTTAAAAACTTATAACATAATGAACAATATTACTATAGTGTATTTACAAAATAGTTTTTCAATTAGCATAATACGTGTTGGTACATATACAGTACAAATAAACGTCACACAACACAAATTTATTACAATACAAGTACAAAATGCACAAATATTATGGTGATCGATTTCGGTGAACCACGCTCACCTTATTAAGCACAAATTATTAAGCAAATTTGACAAAGTGCAACTGCCTTAAGCTGCCTAGTATATTAATATTAAGTCTGTAGACGTAGCTTCTATTCTATTCATGACCTCTGTCCTATTCAAACGTATTGTTTGTTTGTCAATGGATTAAATGATTCTTTAGAAAAGACACTTGTGATAACATTTTATTGTGATAACTATTTATGAAAATTACGCAAAAGACAATGACGGTTCTATTTAAAATAATTTTACGTATATTTATTATATTTTGATTCGTCTATACATTTCCAAGACGTAGAATATTACCATTGATTTTATACACAAATAGATTTCCCATCCAATGTTAAATTTTGAGTTTCAAAATATCAGCTGTTTTTGTGGTCCATTGTGGAGCGCTAGTGTAGTCCCATGAATCAATGATATTACTCCGATGGTATTGCATACGTTATGTTAAGCTTATGGCTGGTTTTATCTTTAATATATGTTTATTAATCGTACGAGTACATAATATATTTGTTTTTAGTCAGTTATTCCAGTTTGTCAATTACTAAGATTAGATAATTTGGGATTGTATTTTGGAATTAGGAGATATCGGGGGATTTTCTGGCAGAACCAAGGGATAATTTGTTTCTGTCGTCTAAGAGCACATTCCCTTCTTTTCTTCTCTCGTCTCTCTCTCTCTCACACAATCTCACTCACATCATTTGAAGAAAGTTAGGTTATAAATTAGCAGAAAACTTTGTTTCCGTAGCCGGTAGTATCATTATAACTTAACATAGGCCTAGTTTTAATTAAACACGTGTGATCAAGCCAAATACATAGATTTTAGCTTAATCTAGTGAAACGTTAAATTAAATATCGTTTGAAAAAGGCCTTATAATGGACTCTCTTGGCAAATTGGGTTCTTTATCTAGCTCTGAAAAAGATGAGTTAATGGACCAAATAAAGCAACAAATAGCTGTAGCTAGTGCTCAAGAATTATTATCTGTGAGTTTAAAAAGAAGTATACAATACATTTTTTGTCAGAAAGTCTTACATAACATTAGACAAAATGAAAATTTTTCAGTAAACTAATATTGTGGCTTTGCCGTTGGAAAGATAAATAAATAAATTTTACTCCAGACTAGATTAGTTATTACACTTACTATAAAGTTGTATACAAGGCCTGCTAAGTCAAAGATTTTAAATCCCCACCAAGCTTAATTTTTGTATTATTATTATTATTATTATTTCAACACCAGTGGAACTTTATATTGCCTACTCAAACGTATATATGGTGCAACAGTCTAAACCCATCAAGATAAATTTAGTTGGACCTCCCGGGATTTGAACCAGCGACCTTCTGCATTGAAGACATGAGTGCTAAGGTTGATTCTTGATAACCGTTAGGCTAGCAAGAGACCCTAGGATTTTTTGGACCTCCTAGGAATAACATAACATGCATTCATCCAGGTGTAGTCACTGCCACAAAACAATGCACTATTAGTTTTTTTTTATATCTTTCTATTCTTCACTTTTTTTTCTGTTTGTAATTTGGTCCTAATGATTAATACAACAAGAAAATAAACAGATATTTTGCTAAATAATTAATAACAACTACAGTAGTATTAAGAAGTCAGTATTAAGTTAAATGCAACAGATTTATAATGTAGTCCTATAATTGTATAGTTTGTCTTAGCCTCTGCAGCTAAGGTATAACATTTTTTTCTTATACATTAATAAGTTATGAGCCTGTGTAAATTCAATAGGAACTGCAATAAATGTATCACAAATAATTTTGTATTTTGTTTTCAGAAAATGACAGAAAAATGTTTTAAAAAATGCGTCCAGCAACCTGGAACGTCGTTAAGTAATTCTGAACAGGTACATTTTTATTGTAGTCCAACTTAATTTAGCCTAGCTTATGTAGGTAAAAGTGAAGCTTTTTCCGTATCTATTTTATTATGTAATATTTCCTTTGACTAATCATTAAAATTTCTTTACCATCCAGAAAACAATACATTTACATGAAGTAAAGTCTGTTATAGATATTGTCAAATTGGTTTATAAAATAACATTTATAAAAAAATACATTGACTAAGAATATAAATAAACAATCCATTAGATTAATTGAATAATTATGATATAGTTAACTAGGCTAAAGCAAAGAACACAAAAAAATTTTAAAATTGTGGTCATAACATTCTTTGATGATGTAAAAACAGTTTTAAATCAATAACTTTTAATAAAAAACTATGAATTTATTTCTTAGATTCTTAATGAAAATGGTAATTTATTGTACAGTTTAATTGAAGAATGTTTGAACCTTTAACCTGTTAACGAGTGAAGCTAAATGATCCCAAACGAGTACGGACGTCTTTGGACGTCTGTGCCCAAATGAGTATGGTCGTCTTTAGACGTCCCTAATATTTATTTTAAATTTCAGCTATAATTAAATGTCAATGTAAGTGTATGAACTTTCATATGATACCTGCATCCTATTGGCCACCAATGGGACTACAGCTGTTCTTTAGTCAGCTGATAAATGACGCTTCAATGCCAGCTGTAGTGTTTCTCGCATTTTCGTTGCGCGCCAAATCTGTTTCTCCTCGTGTCTAACCTTATTGCTTTCTGATATATTTACGTTTCGTTCATCTATAGTAGGTCTAATTACATTTGGTATTTTGCCAGTGTGATATTTTGTTTATTGTATTTTGTTACAAAGTAGTTGTATTTAGTTATTTTCAGCGTTGTACAGTAAAAAAAGGCCTGTATATTTTCTTTTCCGTGTTGTATTGCAAATATGTTAAAAATTTTGTCAGTGTTGTACAGTAATTAGTTAATTTTATTCATCAGTGACTTATTTATTACAATGGACTCTAACAAGCGATATTTAGATCGAAGTGATGATGTTGCACGCCCGGTGAGTGGTGACAAACAGGCGCTCCGTCTGTCTGGCCGCCATTTCATGTGACCACTCCCAATGAGAGAGGGTGGAGCCAAAAGAAAACAACGGAAGTGTTTTGTATTTACTCATACTACACGGAGGGCTTCACAGCGCAAAGACACGGCCTATGAGTGCTCCAAATGTGAAGTTGCACTTTGCATTTACCCATGTTTCGAACAATTTCACACAATGGAAAAATTTTAACTTTGCTAATTATATTCACAGTTTCCACCATTTTGATTTGTAAATATTACCATATTGTATCTTAAATTACTATTTTTAATAAAGTCTAACAGTTTATTAATAATTTTAGAATTTTTTTTTCGTACTCCCTGGGGTCACTCTAATGGTAAATGCTGCACTCACTAACAGTATGGAAATATGGACGTCTTAAGACGTCCGCACTCCTCAACAGGTTAAAGTTTAGTGTAGTGTCAGAATTATTTTCTTACATTAGCCTAAACTTTCTACATTTCTAGTGTTGTGGCTATGTACATCAGAGCCCGTTCGTAGATACACAAGTTTTTCTTAACGTAAATGAGACATTGAATGTATATATGCAAGCAATGACAACTGGTGCTTTACAAATAAGCTTAATCCCTGTTTTTGGGCAGTAAAAAAACTACTTGAAAGGTAATTGTTACCCCAAAATATTGTAGGTGAGATGTGAATGGATTTACCCATAACATACTGAGAGCAATACATTCTTATTTAGAGTCGATTGTAGCTTGCTAATCATAAAGATGTCTATAGAGGAATCAGTTCATCATTTTTTTCTTTTAAGTGTAGTTTTTGTTTTCTTCGTTTATGTTCTAGATGTTAAGCTAGATGCTTAATTTTGTACTTGATTAATTATTGTATAATCATTGTCGTTTGATTTGTAAATAATGTGCTTAGCATAAGCATGTACTCTGTAGATGTACTAAATATACATTTCTATGGTATTTCCTTTATGAGGTTAAGTGTAAGAAAGGACCTAATACTACTGTACGTGTAGGGGTGGGCGGGTAGGCCAATACCACTGTACGTGTGGGGGTGGGTAAATACCACTGTACGTGTGGGGGTGGGTAAATACCACTGTACGTGTGGGGGTAGGTCAATACCACTGTACGTGTGGATCAATACTGCTGTGTGTGGGGGTGGGCGGGGGTCAATATCGCTGTAAGTGTGGGGGTGGGTCAATACTTCCTGTCATCCTCCTTGGGCTCCACTTGTCTATCAAAGAATGTACGTAATGGTGTATGTACATATAATGCGTTTATTGGCTGTTTTTTTTCAACCAGAAGATTCAAATACATTGGAACCTGAGTCATTTGCCAGGCACTTCAGGGATGTCTTCCAGATCTTGGTCCCAAAACTACTTTACATCGCAACCACCGGCCCAATGTGTCGCTGGGTTAATACTTAAAAGGACTTTGTCAGAGTTGATGGTGTACAAAACTCAAGACGAAGGTCCTGATGAAGCTCTTTTTCTCGTTAAACAGCGGGGCGAGTCTTTAAACTTCTTATTACAAATTCATGAAAGTATGTAAGCATAGATCGCCTTAAACCTACTCTATCGATCGATAAATAAATCATTTTTAATTTCATCATTTAAATAAATCTTAAAAAATTTGTTAGCCTTGAAATGGTATACCATAAACCGTGGTTACTGGACTCCAATGACTTAGGTATAGCAAAACCTGTATGCAATTCAATGATTTGCAAACACATGTATTGAGTGTTGATAACTGCTAGGTATCAACACTAGCAATGCCATATCTAATTTTCAGACTATTGTGCCATAGTGATGTTTTCAACCTATTCAGGAATCTTTAGGTAACTCAAGATACTTTTATGCAGAAGAAACTGTTTTTAACCAAATCACATTACTGTTGCTGTTAGTTGGAGCCCAGCTTCATAAGCTAAAGGTCCTCAGTTTGATCCTAATCAGTCATAACAAATTTTGAAAAAATCAGCTAAGTACCGGCTTTTCATTTGTCATTGGCCTTTTAGTTACAGGTTAAATTTGGGGCACTAGGCCCAGGATTTCAGTTTGTAATAGTTGCCTTAGTTTGTAACAATGTCTATATTCACAATCTTCACTTATCACACTCATTTGAAATCCATATTTGGCTATATCTTTATGATCGACTTCTTAAGAATAAATAAATCAAACTGACATTAACATGTGTTTTTGGGACTTGCAATTTTTAAAAAATTATTTTCATAGGGCAATAGTCTTTTTTTGTTAAGAGACTTATTAATACCACTGTACGTGTATGGGGGCGGGTGGGTCAATACAACTGTATGTGTTTGGGTGTGTAGGTGGGTCAATACCACTGTACGTGTATGGGTGGGCAGGTGTGAATTTTGACTGAGTTGGGACGTAGAAATATCTATATACTGTAAGGTTTAAATTGTTCTTTGCAATAGTCTTTTTTTGTTAAGAGACTTAAAGTGGACACCTTTGCACGCTTTGTGTGCCAACTCCGTCTCGTGACGGCCTCAGCATGTAACTTTTGACTCCAAATATTAGTAATTAAACTTTATTAAGTAAAATCATCAATATATTTAATTTCGTAAGGCAAATCGGTTGCATCAAAATTCCAAGCGCTATACTCCACTTTCGGAAATTGCTCATTATAAAGCTCTGATATTGTAGATGGTGGGAAAAATGAAATTTTTGCAATTCGCCTTTAGGGGTTCCCCCCATTGGCCTTCAAAGTTCCCATGTTAATCTTATATGAAGAGGGTTTCTAACTTTTGTTTCGATTTATTAATTCCAGCCACCAGCTGTCAATAAGACAAATTAAATATTCCAGCTGTTAATGTTTTATACTCTAATTAACAAGGCACAAGGCCAAACCTTTAAGAAGCTGGTGTTTTCCTTAACAATACACATGGGCAACTTTGCATTTAGTAGAGTAAAATCCCCAGACAGAATTAAATTTAATTGTTTATTGAAAATACAGTAGACGAAAACAACGAAATAGACAATCCTTGCACACAGAGCAGTTTTAACACAACAATAATTAATCTGCATATATGATGAATGAGCTTTACAAAATTATAAATAATTACTTACATTAAATATTTAACAGCAACATTTTAATTTTATTCATATAGGGGCTTTTGCCCCAAAAAGCCACTAGTATTATATAAACTCGCTTCGCCCCCAAACCCCCATTGACGACATGATGAAATTGTGACTAAAATTATCTCAAGTTACCAAAGTAGATCAACGACTACCCAAGTTCATAGATCCCCGTATAGGTTTCACAAATGATCATGGGTGGCTAGACAAGATGATCGTAGATTTCCTAAATAAGTTATTAGCCACCCCGAATGATCTCCGGACACTAAATGAGGACATTTAATACTCAAGTTGATCAAAGGGGCTACATATTATTAACACTGGATACGAAAGTTAATAATATATAGCCCAGTGTTAATAGTATACACTTTCGTATATTTTACTTAATAAAGTGTTTACATTAATAACAAAATTTTGATAGTTACCAAAGTTGATTATGAGATGCTACCCAAGTTTATCTTTGAGGCTACTTAAGACAATCATGGGTGGTTACCATACTTGGGATTAACGAATAAAAATAATTAACAATTACATTTAATCGTTACTTTTTCTATTAACTTTTTAACTTATTCGTTAATTTTGGTAATGTTTAACTTCTAACTTTAACTAGTTGAAAATTTGGCTAACGGTTAAAGTAACTCAGTTAGTTTTTCAAATGTGATAAAAGGTGCCATTTGGTTCGTGGAATGTGGACTGTGGAGAAAGTATCTAAAACTCAGGTCAAAGACCGATTGTTTTCCTCATCCCCCAATTGTCACCGACAAGCAAGGGCACTGTTTTGAAGACGCACCCCCTCCCCTTTACTCACATTTTACTGCCTTATAAATAAAAAAAGGCGGACCAAACGAGTATACCATTGTTGTGGGATTGACTTGTATCCCTGGGGTGATCATTTCACTTGACTAGTTTATGTTTAGGGATAAAGTTGAGATAGTCATTTAGTTATCTTGTTTTAAATGAACGTGTTGGGCCTAAGCCTGTTTATCTTTCATAAACTAATACTGTAATTTTACCTGTTTACCCATCAATCTGTATAATTAATTAGGAAAATCAGTTGCATTTTGACGTTAATGCTGTCAATACTTGATTAATTGATCATTCATTACATATCTAAATTGTCCTGTTCAAAAGTAGTCGGGAAAAACCATTTAAATGGTTAATCAAACCAACATTTCCTCAAACGTTTAAATTAGGCTTACTAGGTAAAATCAATCCATTATATGATACCACGCAACAGAATAAACTATCTTCAAGATTGCAGAACATATTTCAAGTAACAATTGTATATTTCGTTCTGTTTTCATTATTTTGCTATCGGCACCGTCGAAAAAAAAAGATAATGATAATACTATCTTTAATATTAATAATATTATCAATGGTAATTAGTTTTGTATTTTTTAATGATTTAGATAGTTTTCATAATTTTTAATTAACTTATTTCAGTAAGAATAAAACATGCACTCAGAACGGCAAATTCTTAAACATCTAATAAACGTAATTGCTTATCGAAAATATTATGAATATATCTGTTTTCACTCACTTATTTTTATTTATTTTATTTATTCATAAGACGCCGATCGTCAAGATATGGGCGAATATGGATTTCGAATGAGTGTGATGAGTGTAGATGAGCGAATGTAGTCATTGTTACAAACTAAGGTCGACTATTCCTTAGAAAGTGTCATTAATTAATAGCCCAATGACAAATGAACAGCCTTATATAGTGAGTATATATATAGTGAACTTATAGAGTGAGTATATTTTGTTCAGTTTTTGTTTACCGCTAATCCCCATAATTTCTTATCAGTGACCCTTCCTTATCATCTCCAGCCTGATAAAAATCAACTGGAGTCAACATGTCACGATATTATTTGGCCTTTCTTATTGTCTGCGCCAATTTAAAAAAAAAGTTTTATCGTGAATTTCCTATAAGATAGTTATTGATTTTTTAAAGTATAGCTTAAAAATTTAAAACTTTAATTTCAAAGACTTACGTCAGTTTTTGTTAGTAATTTTATAAATTAAATTAAATATTTAATTTTTAAGATTTTGGACAGTTATATAACAAAAATTACTGTAGAAATTGCTATAGTCTAATTAATAGTATTGTATAGTAATGTATTATAAATAGGCCTATTTATCTATTATAAATAATAAAAGATAATACAGGTTAAGTATTTGTTTATGTAAATTTTACTGTACCAAAACTAACTTTTAACTTTCAATTTCAGTTAATTTTCTAATAATTTAACTTTAATCAGTTAGTTTCAATTTATTCTAACTTCTAACTTCAATCAGTTACTTTTTTAGAGTATTAACTTTAACTTTATTCAGTTAAAAAAAAACATTAACTTTCCCAAGTATGGTGGTTACCCAAGTTGATCACAGGGGCTGCCCAAATAGTTCACGGGAGTTGCTCAAATTATTTATGAGTCCTACCCAAGATGATCACGGGAGGCTACCTAAGATAATCACGGGGGTTTCCTAAGTTAATTACGACATGCTATCCAAGTTGATCACGGGTGGCTAACTAACTTGATTAAGGGTGGCTACCTAATTTGATCACTTAGGGCTACCCAAGATGATCTTTGAGACTACCCAAAATAATTACGGATTGAACACGGGCATTACCTACATTAATCACAGGTGGCTACCCAAGCTGACCATGGGAGCTACCCAAGTTTATTATGAGTATTTACCGAAGTTGATCACAGTTGATTATCTAATTTATATATGGTGGTTACTCAAGTTTATAACGGGGAGGGGGGTTACTCAATTGGATCAAGGGATAGCCAAGATGATTACAGAGGGCTACATAAGTTGATGGTGTCTGGTTACCCAAGTTGATCATGAGGGCTACCCAAAATGATCACGGTTGGCTACACAAGTTTATGGGGAATACCCAAGTTAATCATGAGTAACTAACCGAGTTAACCATGGAGGCTAGCTATATTGATCAAGGGGACTACCTAAGAATATAACGGGTGGTTACTTAAGTTAGTCACGTGTGGCTACTAAGTTGGTCACGAGGGGCAGCCTTAATTGACCATGGGGGCTTCCAAGAAAAACACGGGTCCAAAATGATTATAGGGGACTTCCCAACTTAATTATAGGAAGCTACCTAAATAAATGACAGGATACTGCTCAAGTTAAGTACTTGACTGAGCACGCGGGGCTACCCAAGTTAATCACTGGTGTTTCCACAGTTAATAATATATATACTACAAAAGTTAATAATAGGGGAGGTGTACCTCAGGTTATAATGGAAACCACGTTAATCAATCATGGGTCCCATTCATGTTAATCACGATGGACTGACTATCCAAGTCGATTAAGAGGGCTAACAAAGTTGATCACAAGGACTATCTAAGTTGATCACAGGTGGCTACACAAGTTTATGACGGTCGGTTACCCATGTTGATAATAGGGGCCACCCAGGTTGATCACGAAGACTACCCAAGATTTTCATGGGGGGTCAACCAAGATGATCACAAGGCTACCTAAGACTAAGATAATCACGTGGGATTCCAGAAAATTTTCAAGGGGCTTAAATATATTTATCACAAGAGGCTAAATATGTTGTTGAAGTATTGTTACCGATGTTGATCGCAGAGGTTACACAAGTTTATCACAGGGGCTCCCAATATGATCTATGGGGGGGGGGGGGTCTACTCAAGCTGATCTTAGGAAATTATTTAAGTTGTTGATGGTATACTACCGAAGTTGATCGCGGAGGCTGGTCAACTGAGTAGTAAACGTTAATATTAAAAACTTAATAAAGTTTTAAGTTTCCAGCATATTTTAATCATGCTTATATGAGGATATATTTTTAAAAAAACACATTTTTTGACAAAAACTCAGCTTTATCAATTTTTTGTGAGGAAACGATAGAATATAACACAAAAATGTATACGACACCTTTTGTACAGAATTTAATTCTCAATTTGAATATTTAATTATGTGTTATCCAACTAAATATTACAGCTTCTGTAAAATAAAAACCTCAACTGAACTGTGCAAACAGGTAAGCTCTTTATCGTCAACCATTTTGAATTATTTTGGGTAGTGAAATGTGCAAAATCTAATTGTATATTATTTTATTTACAGAAAACGTAAAGGTAAATATTATGTAAGGTTTTAATTTTCGGACTCTTGCTTGGATAGGAAACTCTTTCAAAAATATCACATGTTTTTGACAAAACTTAACTTTACCGACTTTTTGTGAGGAAACTATAGTATGCACTACACAAATGTCATAACATTTTTTTATACAGAATTAATATAATAATTTGAATATTTCATTAGATTTTATCTAAACTAAACATTACAGCTTCAGTAAAAAAAAAACTTCAACTCTGCAAACAGGATAGCAGTTTCACGACAGCCATTTTGAATTTTTTCTAGGTTATAAAAAGTGGAAAATCAAAGTTTATAGCAGATTGATAACAAAGTATTAAAGGTAAATAGTGTGTACGGTTGTAAGTTTCTAACTCCGTTTAATCAAGCTTAAACGGGAAGAACTATTCCAATAAAATTACATGTGTTCAACAAAAATCAACTAACCAAAATTTTCTGAGGAAAGTATAGTACAATGTACCACAAAATTAATAAGACACTTTTTGTGCAAAATTTAATTTTTAGTGTGAATAAATTATTTGATGTTATCTAAACTATAAATTACAGTATCAGTAAAACAAAAACCTATACTACTAACAGGTCAGCTTTTTCACGTTAGCCATTTTGAATTTTTTCTATGTTATGAAAAGTGAAAAATCAAATTTCATAGTAGTTTTGATAACAAATTAGCAAAAGTAAGTAGTTTGTAGGGTTTTAAGTTCTTAAATTATCGTAATAAGGCAATAAAAGATGAAAACTCTAACGAAAATCTAATTTTTGAACTAAAAGTGAACTTTAACGATTTTTTTCTTAGTTATCAAAAGTACAATAAAATGTAATCTTACAAAATTGTAGAAAATTTAATTACAAATCTGGAATATGCTATCAGATTTCCTCTACAACCAACAGTTTACTCACAGTGAAGCCGTAGGTAAAACTCTGCACACAATTCAAAATTCCCGTCCGCCATTTTGATTTGTTGGGGGGTTAAAAATTAAAAATGTTTTATTTTCAGAATTTTCTCATTGGTTTATCAGTAAAAGCTACAAGTGTGCCAAATTTCAACTTTCTAGCTCATCTGGAAGTGGGTTAGAATTTGTATACGTGAGTCAGTGAGTTACACATGCGGCTATATAGATATTAGATTCATTTACAGTAGCTCACTCACTGCACTTGATTTGCACGCTATTTATAGTATAATAGTTATAAACAACCAGTGTAAGTGTAACTAAGCCTATTTCAAATGTTCATTTTACTTAATTGCTGATAACATACACACAGACAGACATGTATTCACTCTTATTATAATTAACTTGACATTTTACTGTGCTGCTCTATTTTTAACCTAACAAATTATTTTGACCATCTAACGTTTGTTTATGCCGCCAGCTGGTCAATTAAAATTAATCTCCATAAGAATAACATTGCAACTTTGATGCCGCCTAGGACAAAAACCTATAGGAATTTTAAAAATCTAGCTCTGTTACGACTTGGAAATCAAAATTATCTTATGAATAAAAAATTTCATCAAAATTGGTCAAGTAATAAGTTCAGAAAGTGAGTGAACTAAATGATAGGATCGTTTTAGTATACTGTATAGGATGTTTCTGGTGAAAATGGGGTAATTTTGCCCCAGCACCAAAAGTGGGACAAATTTACCTCATGCTAAAATCTCATTTATTTTCAGCAACATTAGTTTGTTTTTTTAAGGAAAAGAGTAATAATGCAAGTAGGCATGTCTCTTACAGGTATGTGCATGTTTATAAAGGCATTTAAGTTTTAAAAACTAAAACTTGGTGCTCGACACTACAGATTACTTACTGCAGTTAGAGGAATGCTGCAAGCAATAAGGGATGATATAGGAATGCTTGCAAGCAATAAGAGATGTTAGAGGAATGATTTCAAGCAATAAGAGATGTTAGAGGAATGATTGCAAGCAATAAGAGATGTTAGAGGAACGATTTCAAGCAATAAGAGATGTTAGAGGAATGATTTCAAGCAATAACAGATGTTAGAGGAATGATTTCAAGCAATAAGAGATCTTAGAGGATTGATTCCAAGCAATAAGAGATGTTAGAAGAATGATTGCAAGCAATAAGAGATGTTAGAGGAATGATTGCAAGCAATAAGATATGTTAGAGGAATGATTTCAAGCAATAAAATATGATAGAGGAATGCTTGCAAGCAATAAGAGGTGTTAGAGGATTAATTTCAAGCAATAAGAGATGGTAGAGGAATGATTGTAAGCAATAAGAGATGTTAGAGGAATGATTTTAAGCAATAAGAGATGTTAGAGAAATGATTTCAAGCAATAAGAGATGTAAGAGGAATGATTGCAAGCAATAAGAGATGTTAGAGGAATGATTTCAAGCAATAAGAGATGGTAGAGGATTGATTTCAAGCAATAAGAGATGTTAGAGGAATGATTGCAAGCAATAAGAGATGTTAGAGGAATTATTGCAAGCAATAAGAGATGTTAGAGGAATGCTTGCAAGCAAAAAGAGATGTTAGAGGATTGATTTCAAGCAATAAGAGATGTTAGAGGAATGATCGTAAGCAATAAGAGATGTTAGAGGAATGATTTCAAGCAATAAGAGATGTTAGAGGAATGATTGCAAGCAATAAGAGATGGTTCATACAGTCATCGTTGATCTGCAGATCACTTTATATCAAGACGACTTTAACGATGGTTTATTTTTAACAAACTTAAATAGAAACGTAGTAAACAATTCAGGAAACTTACAATATTTTCCAGAGATGAGGAGCTATCTTTTTTTCCTATATAGAAAAATTGAACTATTTTGGCTTTCCGATAACTTCGAAAGATCTCAGAAATGTCATCAAAACGTACTTACAGAGAATTAGCCGTGTAATTAAAGATTTTCAAGAGAACATGCCTAGCCTTGAGTGGCTAAAGCATATCTTGAAATCTTATCCAGGATTGAAAGAGTACACAGCATCATCAAACATAAAAAGAGACCAAGTTGCAGTTACTTTCAGGATTATATTAAAAACCTGAATGTACTAATCAAAATTGTACATGCAGGTGTACATGTAGCCTACCACCTAAAATTATTGGAATCTAGACAAGTTTGGCAGATAACTTTTCAAGGAAGCCACGTTGGTATAAAATATCCTGAAAAATTATATTTTTCCAAAATCAAGCACCTCTGTTATGATTTGGGGCGACTGGTGAAATATTGCCACCCTTTGTTGTATACAAATAAACCCAGATGAGGGATGTTTGGGCTGAAGGTGGGCTAATATGTACTGGTGTACACTATTATAAATAAATATACACCTATAAACATTTGCTGTTGTAGCAAAAATCTGGGTGATTTGATGGAGCAGTTTTTTTATAAGTGGTTTGGCAGTACTTGTGCAGAAGACTAGGATACTGCCATCAGGAAGAAACAATAGGAAGGGAGAACCCACACTAAAACCTACTTGTGTCTTAGCGTACAATGCAGCTAAAAATGGAGTGTATATCTCAGACCAATTGTCTTCTCACTACGCTGCTATGAGAAAAACAGCAAAACTGTACAAAAAAGTAGCTTTATAAATATTGCCTGGAACTGCAGTTGTTCATGCCTTTGTGATTTTCAACAGCCAGTTTGACAAATGGAGGCAGTGGAACCTTTTCCGTTTTCGCATGGAACTTGCCAAGAAACTTATCTCAGAAAATCCTGCAAATGGTCCAGGTCCAGTTATTCAATCTCAAGAGACGACCAAGCAGAGGTCAAGTTATTATAATTAACTTGACATTTTACTGTGCTGCTCTATTTTTAACCTAACAAATTATTTTGACATCTAACGTTTGTTTATGCCGCCAGCTGGTCAATTAAAATTAATCTCCATAAGAATAACATTGCAACTTTGATGCCGCCTAGGACAAAAACCTATAGGAATTTTAAAAATCTAGCTCTTTTACGACTTGGAAATCAAAATTATCTTATGAATAAAAAATTTCATCAAAATTGGTCAAGTAATAAGTTCAGAAAGTGAGTGAACTAAATGATAGGATTGTTTTAGTATATAGGATGTTTCTGGTGAAAATGGGGTAATTTTGCCCCAGCACCAAAAGTGGGACAAATTCACCTCATGCTAAAATCTCATTTATTTTCAGCAACATTAGTCTAGAAGGCGAGGTAGAGCACGTGAATCCAGGAAGCGATGCCTTTCCTGTTACGATCATCTGTCTGGAGAACTAGGATAAATCTTAGAACTTAGGCTTAAGTGGCCGGTGTCATAACTAAAATCTACAGTTTCCGGTGACAACCGCGTCAAGGTACTATCTACAATATTTACAAGATGACCAGACGTTTCGCCCATACTGTGATGTGGCATCCTCAGTGGTTTCTCTGAGACCACTCAGTCTCAGAGAAACCACTGAGGATGCCACATCACAGTATGGGCGAAACGTCTGGTCATCTTGTAAATACTGTAGATAGTACCTTGCCGCGGTTGTCACCGGAAACTGTAGATTTTAGTTTAACTAGGATAAACTTTTACATGTTATTTTATGGGCTATGTCAAGATGTTGTGTGTGTACTGTATTCTATTCCTTGATAACAGATCTACACTTTGTAATTAGTCATGTATTTTCATAAACGATTGGGTTCATTTTTACAGTAACAATGGTTTAAACTGCATCATATAATCATATGATTGTTTTAAACAATTTGAATGATTTTTTGTTTTGTTTTAGAAATGTGTCGCAATGTGCACAGACCGCTATTTGGACTCATGGAATATAATTTCAAGAGCGTATAGCAGCAGAATAGAACGAGAGCGTGCTCGGAACTGATAGTTTTAACTTAGTATATGGATTATTAGTCACAGACTACTTTTATTTGTTAGTGCATTGTGCCAGTGTTTTTTTTAAACCTGTCAGAGAAAATTATAGATTTGTTGTATTTATAATAATTTTTCCATTTATTAAGTATTATCACAAACATAGTGTCCATACTTTTGTATGCAAATTGGTATAAAAAAGTATGTAATCAATCTTGTTACCAAGGGGTTTGTTATTAAAAGTTGGCTCAGTTGAAAACATAATTATCATTTACCCCAAGCCAACGTTACTAATATTAAGAATAAAACAGGAAAAGTGTTGAACCTCTAGACCAGGAATGCCGCTTCAACTGCCTCAAGATACCTTGCCAATTTATTCGCACAATAAAATCAAGAGTCTTATTTTAAAACTGATGTAACCTCTTAATATTTATTGTCAGCGCACTCATATACTTACAGATATTTTAATTGTAGTATGTGTGAAGCATTTTTGTTATTTTTCTTTATCTTGGAGGTATAATTTAATTTAATACAGTACAGTCGTGGTAATCCAAATATTTGTTTACAAGGTTCTGTTTTGGACTATCAAATTGTTCGGACCATCAACGTATGAGAAAATGATAATTATTCAATAAAACCACCATTTAATGAAATAATAAACTTATATACAATATTTACAAACATAATACATTGACAAGTGCAGTAATGAAAAATCCAACTATTTAAATATGGATTTTTCTTAAAATTTATGAGTTTACTTTTAAGAAAATCTTTATATCTTTTAACATTGTTTATGTACAGCATATAAAAATCAAACAATTTAAACTAGTGTACCTAATCTTTTAAATTGTACCTAATTATTAAAGTAATCTGTAATCTTAAAGTTTTGTGTTTACGTTTCTTTGACATTCTGATGAGTGATTGAACGCTGCCTTGTACTAGAACAACAGTACTGTCAGTGTTAATATCTGTATTTCAAACTAAAATGTCAAGACGTGCAATGAAACGGGTTTGCAAGTAGCTGGGAGGGTTGTTCAGATTACAGCGTGATTCGGACTATCGTGGGTTTGGACTACCGCGACTGTCCTGTATTTGCTTATTTGGTTTATACAGAAATAGTAAATGCTGCTCATTAACAGTTTACTTCTGAAAAGATAAAACTAAGTACAAATATTATTATCAGAAGTGCTGTAGTTACAACACAACTTTGACAATATGACTGTTGACCTTCTGATCCAAAAAAATTTACATTTGTAACATTATAATGTTGTATACTCACCAAATTTGTGTTAATCAAGAGTCAAAAGCATGAACTTCAATAATATGTGAAGCTTTATTTCATTGTAATTTGTCTAGTATTTTGTACTGTATAACATCCTGTTTTAACAATTGAATTTGTAAATTAGCTGAGATATAAGTAGCTATTTACTAATCTCAATTGTCTCTGCCTGGTTAATGTGAGATTGTCATAGTTGTGTTAGAGTGTCTAAGCATTATTATGTGTATTTATTATCGTTAAATTTATTTTATATAGGCCTAGTTATTTTGTACCTATACTAATAACAAACGTTTTGTCTGTACATTACTTAGAATAGGCTAAATTTAGCATATTTTTATACACCAGACAGTGTGAAATGTTTCTTACATCAATTACCATGTTTATGTTGTTAATACTCCCTTTTCCTTTTTACAGGAAAACATGAGCTTTCCTTGTTGAAATTTTGTATCATAAATTTTAACGGGCTTGGAAAGGTTTTATGCTACAAATCCAGCGTTTGGATTCACCTCTATCCTAGTTTTAATGTTCTTATGTCAAAGATTCTTCCAACAAATAAAATGTACATGAATAGTGTCAAATATAAGGTCAATGTAAAAGGCTTTTCAAATGCATAAAATATATTCTAATTCTAAACTATACTGATTTACTTCCAAGATGGTACTTGCCTGACTCAACTCTTTGACTAATAACAATAATCCTTTGACCTAATCTTTGATGGAATCTGCATAGTTAGTTAATGATTGCAAAATTAACGACAGTAAAATAACAGAAGTGTACTGCATACTTGTGGCAACTGACTGTCCTCAACTTGAACAATCTGATTATTAAAAATAATAATAAACAATTATACTCTCACGGCTTACAAAAAATTGTCCAGAGAATTCCATGTCCGTAAAGAGGTGTCTTGCTGGAGCAATGCTGGAAACTGGGCTGTACTGGGGCATTAACTAAAGTCTGCTAAACTAAAAAGTCTGCCATGACGGCACGGTGGATCACTCATCAAACACACTATGTCAAGTCCACGGCAGTACGTTTCATTCACAGGCAGATACGTAATGGTAAAACAAGAATTTAGAAATTTAAAGAGGGAATAATGTTAATATGACACGTAATGTTACGTACATTGAGACATGATGTTGACTAATTGAGAGAGCAGACATCACTGATACTCTTGCTTTCAACTCAGTACACTGCAGGGAGAGGCAAGAAGTTATCTCATCAGTTATCAATAGACTTGTTTGTAGAAAATGCTGTACTTAGCTAAAAAGCACCATCCACAGAAGTAAGTAATACAATTAGATTAATTACAGCATAACACAAATATTATTATGTACACAACAATTTACTTAACATCATTTGGAGTTTTTAACTGATGGCACACCAAATTAAAAAGAAAATTATAAAAATTGGTATGGTATAAACTTAGATATTCATATTTTTATGCATATCACTAAGTTGAATTCTTGAAATCAGTTTTTTAGCGAGTGCAAGAGATTCTCCTCCATCACCGGTTTGATTTTATATGCGAAATAATTTACAAAAGTCATCATGGAAAGTACTTTGGTATATTATTGAAACAACGGTAAATTTTTACCGTTTATTTCTCGGAACCTAAGGGACCAAATTTCACGTTCATGGTTTCAAACTGAGCATCTTTCAGAGTACTTTCATCCTTCAGTTTTTAAATTTTGTTATTTAAAAATCTAGACGTATCTTAGACGTACCAAATAAACCAATTTCAAAAGTTCCAACCGCATTTGGAAGCTCAAATGTACTAGTGTAAACAAAGTAATCAGCATTTAATTTAGATTATTTACAAATTGAAAAATAATAGCAAACATTTTATGAACAAATTATCGTGACAAAATATTCAGTCAATTTGCTCCAAATATTTTGTTCTTAAACATTGAACAGTTTTTTCCCTGAATATGGAGGTCTTAGGTATAAACAAAAGGATCTAAAAAGTTTAGAGAAACAAGTCATGTTTTCTAAAAGTTTGTTGCTAATTAATAAATAATAACAATAATTATTTTCAGTATTTCTGACTAATCCTATTTTATATAATTTGTTTACAAATTTTTATTGTGAGAGTTTTTTCTTCTACGATTAGAATTTATCAAGTTATAGACGAAATAAATAGGGTTTCTAAAGAGAAATTTCCCATTACGATTTTTCACACCTTAAATTTTTACGTCACGTGGGAACCAAAATCATTGTTCCTTGAGTCATCCCGGACACATTTCCGCAGAAATCTATTTGTCCTCTTATATGAATATAGCTTAGGGTTTTTAATTTACTGAATACTTCTTCGTCTGCTTGGATTGTAACTTACGTGGGAGGGGAAATTTATAATACGATAAACGGACAACAAAATATTCTATTACCTTATAACCGTTCATTGTACAAATTGCAGAAAATTAGTTACCATGGTAACATACACTTCACCAAACACTTAAAATAAATGTTACAGGGTTGTAACATATACTAACATTTACCCAACAACAAGTTTATTTGTAATGAGTACCTAGATGTCCATAGGGTGCCAACATAGGAGTCCGTTAAAGACTACTTCAAGTAAATTATGTAATATATTACTGTAACATAAAATTCTTGTCGATTTTGTTGTTGTTGAAAATTTTAATAGTAGATACAATACATAGCTAAGAAACAAGAATATGATAGTTTTTTCAGTGGAAACATTATGGACAGTATTTTTCCCCCGTAATATTCTCGTTGTGAGCACTCATATTGTTCGGAATTTATTCCTGATAACGAATATGACAAGGTCGTAATAATCAAACCATTATAGGCACGTTAGTGCTGGAAGTAAGCTGATTTCAGTAAGACAGAGCAAGGTTTGGTATTGATCGGTTATGTTAGTTTTGGTTAGGTTATGTTGGTTAAGTTTAAACTAAATTAACATAACCTAAACAAACCTAACCTATCAATACCCAACCTAATAACAAAACTGTGAAAGAGTTGATGTTTTGCAAAAAAGGCTATAGTAAACTGTTAAGTAGAAGAAAAATCTCACAGCTTTTTAAAAGAAAGGTACAAAATTGCAATAAAGAAGTTGCTTTAGAACATGCGCTTGAATATAGGAAAAACAAGGAACCACATCCCCCTATATGGATTTAGCCCAGGCAGGATCAAACAAAAAGAAAACTCAATAAGCAGCTTAATTTTTCTATACCCACAAACAATCAGTCCGTGACACTAAGCAATCTAGAAGATAATACTGAGGAAAGAGGAAATCCTACTACTTCTATTAATACATTTTCAAATGCTGTTAAAACAGGAAAGAAATTTTACAAACAAAACGGCAATAATAAATCTGGGACGCCTGCCTTACGTGACAAAACAATAGGTTTGTCATTGTATTCTGATAGCCAGGGAAGATATATTGCGCAAACAATAACAAAAATAAATGAAGATGAGATAAAAACAATAGGTACAGTATTGCCTAATGCAAGTCTATTACAAGTCACTGATGTAGCACAAGGTTTCAGTACTCTGAAATATACATTAGTGCTCTTATTTGGAACGATCTTCATTATGATAATTTAACACCAATATAAGGAGCATTAGAGAAGAAAATCATTGATCTTAGTAAAAAAAAGGCCAGTGATAATAAACCACTATTCGCAAAAGATATGACTTAAATAAATATCATCCCACACACAATAGGTTGGAAATCTTAAATGATTATTTAGAGAATTGGTTAATCGCATGGAATCAGTAAATTTAATTGACAGACCAACTTAAAAAGATACCATTTCACGACCCATGGATTATACTTTAATTATAGAGGAAAATTAAAAATCAGTTATTTAATTATGAGCACCTTAAAACGGATATCTATCAAAGTAACCCCAAGAAATATGAATAACAATGTAGAAGTGCAAACTAGAATATCAGCAGGATCCTTTAGTACAGTCAGGCATGCTATTAACACAAAAACACATGAAGACCCAATACAAATTTTAGTAGCAGATATGAATCAAGTTATAAGTAGGTATTTCAACAATGACTGTATCTTTTGCCCACTGCATATCTTCAGCCTTTGAAAGTAGCAAGAATATGAGCCAAGGTATTTCAGTGGTGTTTAAGAAGAGGTCTGGTACACCGTAATATTCTCTTGTTGTTAATGAGCGACTTACCTACCAAAAAACTATTGAGGGAGCCAGTATATAGAGTCTAGTAACAAAAGAAAAATAATCAAAAACCTCCAATAGAAAATTATGACATTGCTATCGAAAACCTAATTGTACTTCTTTTTTTAAAAGTTATCTATTAGGTTTTCGATAGCAATGTCATAATTTTCTAACGGAATGTTGTCCCTAACACAACCCATTGGTGAACATACTAGATGATTGTACTTCTTTTTTTAAAAGTTATCTATCATCTAGTATGTTCACCAATGGGTTGTGTTAGGGACAACATTCCGTTAGAACATTTTGCAGCTAAACTAAAACGTTTCCATAACATTACAAATGCTACAGTGGAAGTTGTTACAAGAGAGGAAAGCTCAGAGACGGTATTGAGAAAAGGGTTGCCATTCCAGGTCTTCTTGGAGAAAATTAAACCATTATTATCATCCAGACAACCATAACAACGTCTAACTACATCAAGCGTAATAGTAGAGGATCGAGATCCAATCCAGGATGATACTATGGTACACCAACAACCATCAACGATGGAAAGTCCACCAGCCTACCGGATACCATCAACTCCCACATTGATGAGATCAACCGTATATAGTGTGTGTAAAGTGTCAGAGCAGAGCAAAATTATTAGTGATCAAGGGGCTGGAGCTTTGAACGAAGAAAGTGTTGTTGTAAATAAGATTCATAATAGTTTAAGATACGTAAATAATGAGCCATGTAAGTCACCTGCTTTCCATTTAAACTCAACTGTCCAAAAAAAAAAACAAGAATACACATAGATAAATCCACAAATTTCGATAAATTAACCCTTCCCACGCGGCAAACGGATATATCCGCAAACATGACTTCGACCGAAATGCGAATAACGAGTATACTCGCAACTCGTTATTTAGTCAGCTGGTGAGGTAACTAGTTCACATAAGTCCCGTTAGAATGCAGGAATATGTTCTCCGTATATTCAAAAGGACGTTTTCTCATCGGCACTGGTCAACAATAGATCGAGCCACCATTTTGTATCCAGGCGCCAGGCGGCCGGCCACTCCCCTCCCTTTCTGGGCGCGGCAGACGAGTATATTCACGCGCTTTTAGTCAGTCTGTCTAGCGACGTGCTCTGAGTTAGATCCGCACCCGCACTATCGTTTCTTTGTCACTCAACAAAGTAACATCTCAGCGTTATATCGTTGATCTAGTTTGGGTTATTTAGTGTGTAAATATTTTGTGTGAGTGTAGTTTTGTTTTTGCAATTGAAATGGCAAATCCTGACGATATTGATTTCGAGGTTTTTGTGGCTGGCGCATTAAATACTTCATTTTCAAGTGCATTCAATGACGAGCAAATGGACAGTGAGCAAGAAGACTTGCTTATTCATAACGTGAGTGAAAGTGATAGTGAGGAAGTCAAGGAACAATCAGACGCACCGAGTCCTCGTGCAGCGCCTGGCACCGGCCCGTCTCAGCCGAGTACAATAAATCGTCTGGCAACAACAAACACTGTTCCTCTCTCAACCCCACCTCCCACTGCGACGCAAGGACAAACCCCCACTTCCCCAGCCCCACCACCTGCGGCAACTCAAAGACAACGGCCCGCTCCCCCTGCGCATCAACCTACAGTGTGGAGTGACGTTACTGATCATGACCCAGGCCCATCGCACACGACACCAATTTATTCTGTCAATAAAGGACAGAACCTTCCGACCACCTTTGATGAAAATACCGAACCGATAGAATACTTTCACCTGTTTTTCAATGATGATCTGATAAGCCTTATCTGTCATGAAACAAATCTCTACGCAAACAAACGACGAACAGAGATACAATCTCCACATGCTCGTATCAAGAAGTGGACAGACGTCATGGCAAAAACAATAAATGCATTTCTAGGCACCATAATAAACATGGGGTTGATACCGTTGCCCTCCATTGAAGAGTACTTTACCACATCTTGGGATGGTCGATTCCCTTTTTTTTCTGATGTATTTAACAAGTATGAATTCCTAAACATATTTTGGAATTTACATTTTAACCATCGTGACGGCGAGAACCGTGTTCCTAGAGGGTTTCTTATAGAGCCTGTCCTGACCCATATGAAAGAAAAATCGAAATTGTTCTACACTCCTGGAAGCCATGTAGCAATAGACGAAAGTACGATTTCTTTCAAGGGAAGAGTTGTTTTTCAGGTGTACAACCCCATGAAGCCCACCAAGTTTGGAATGAAAGTGTTCGTCTGATCCGACAGTGAAAATGAGTATGTGTATGACTATATACCTTATTATGGCAAGGGGAACATCATACCCAACACTTCACTTCTGAAGACAACACATATCGTGAAGGTCCTAAGTGAATCGGTGGTGTTGAAGGATCCTCAGGCGCCCGCTACTGGCTTGCATGTCTATACGGACCGATATTACACGAGTCCAGAGCTGGCCAACGAACTATTGAAAATTGGATGCTACATGACAGGGACTGTTATGACTAATAGAACTGGAATGCCGCCTGGACTAAAAGCAAAAGGGAAACAAATGAAGAAGGGCGACATATATTCATTGAGAAAAGGCTCTACGCTCGTTGTGTCCTGGAAGGACAAAAGAACCGTCCATATGCTCAGCACACATGGAAAAGGAAGCAGGTGGCACATGAAAAATGTGCAAAGTAGGTGGCCCAATAAACCACCCGTAGCAAAACCTGATTTAGTCCTGGACTATATAAAGTACATGGGAGGAGTGGACAGAAGTGACCACTTCATTTCGTCCTATCAATCCATGCGTAGGACAAAAAAGTGGTACAGAAAAATCTTTTTTTGGCTGCTGGAAGTAGCTATTATCGACTCCTATCTTTTACACAAGTTGATTCAAGAACAGTACGGGAAGAAGCCTCTCACCCATATCCAGTTCCGGAAGAAGCTCGTCCGTGCGCTCGTCCAAGAGAAGGCGGCAGATCGACCTAAGGGTAAGAGGCGTGGACGACCAACACAGGCAAGTTTTATAGCTAACTAATAGTAAATTACTTACATTCTTCAAGTCTGATACATTTCTGTAGATAAGTAAATATAAATATATTTTCGTAGGGTTGAATAGGTATTATAGTTTGTTATAAAACTGAAATCTTATAAGTACATATTTCTCAGCTACGTATAATTTTTATTTATTTTAGGGACCCCCTGATGAGCGGCTGGATGGAAAGCCGCACTTTATGGATAGAAAAGAAAAGGGAACTGTAAGATGCGTAGTGTGTACGAAGAGAGGAATGCGGAAGGAAACAATATACTTCTGTAAGACCTGCGCAGCGAAACCGGCGCTACACCCGGACAAGTGTTTCGAAGCGTATCACACGTTACCAAACTTCTGAGATGTGTTATACAAATTTTGTTTAGTTTTCTTGTAGTTTGTATTCCTTTTACATTTTTGACATAGGCCTATATTATAATAGTAAACCGGTATATAATAAATTATTTTTAGTCAAAAATGTGATTTTTTTTGTTAAAAACCTATAACTTTCACCTAAATTATAATAGGCATACACAATTGAAGTATCATAAGTTTAATATTTTTTTACTACTATTATAAATACAAAACCAAAACAAAAATTAAATTTGAAAAAATAAACATACATTTTTTTATGTTAATTCAGTGTTACACATAAATTAGGCTGATTTTATGTCGCATGGGAAGGGTTAAAAATGTTCCATCAAAATATAATGCATTTAAGATCTAGAATTGAAGGGCTAGAAATAATCTTAGAAGAACTCAAGTCACATATTATTGTTTATCTGAGCATGATATGAAGAGTGGCGGAATGGAAAGGCTTAATATTAAGAACTATTCACTAAACTCCTATTTTTCAAGGCAAACATTTAAAAATGGGGGATGTTATTATTCTGAATCGAAATTAGCTGAGGGGAAAGCAGGTGGTAATAGCCAATAAATTAGTTAAGAAAATTCAGGAAGAAAAAATAGTTTAAGTTTTGTTTCAAAGTAATCCTCTCTCGCAGAACCCTAATATTTTATATACAGTTTAATTATTATTATTAGGTAGTATATGTTAATTAAATTAACAATTTAGTGGTGGTTTATGTTATAAGCAGAGCAACAAGGTATTAAATAAAAAATAACTGAATAATTAATGGCAGCATTTATGTGATTCATACATTAAACTTGTGTAAATCTATTACAATTGTGCATATTTCATTTATGTTGGCGAGGTTGAGTTGTGTACTTCATTAAGTTGGTAGAGTGAACTAACACAGCTTGTAAGTCTTCTTAAGAGGCACTGAGATCAAAACAAGTTAACACTATATAAAAATGATATACATCTTACTTGAAGATATTGTATAAATATTTTCTAATAAGCTGCGTAATTACATTTCAAAAACTAGAATCAGTGATATAAATAAGAAATGAGCAAACTATCATAAATCACCAGTTTTCTCACTTGGATTTGAACCGGAGTTGTCTGTAGTATGGTCATCCACCTAGAATAATTACAAACATATTATTACATAACGACATAAACTTAACAGTGTAATCATCAACAAAAAATGAGCAAATCAACTAATATTTTCATTTAGTATAATAGTCTAAACCTGTCATTCTAACTCGATCGAGACATTTAAAAAAAATATATCTTAGTTATTTATATTAGATAGTTTATTAACCCTTTCGATGCCGCTGTCCGATATATCGGACCGCGGTAGTTACGCTAAAAATGCCGCGGTCCGATATATCGGACCGCTCGTAATTTTTTTTTTCGATAAGGCATTTTCGTTAATATGCCATATATACGGTACCAATCTGTTGATAATTGATTATAGTACTCAGAAAATGTGTTTTAAACATCTTTTAAATATGCGTTTGTTGAAATATATTTGTCACTCTTGAAATTATCGCTCAAATGTGACAAATATCTGATTTTGTACTGTCGAAAAAAGTTACGATAAATCCTGGGATTTTCTAGGTAAGACTTTGAAATTTGGTATGCATGTTAGTAATTAAATGTTCTTTCAAATAAAGTCACTTTTATAGCCCTAGTATTTTTTTTTTTATGGTCTAAAAAGTTTCTAAATTGAAAAATTAAAAAAAATTTTTAATTTTTTAAAAAAGTTGATTTTACAAATTAAAACCAATATTTTATTTAAGAAAATATATAAGTAGTAAAAAGAGCATTTCAAAACAAGAAAAACCAAAAAATAATTATGAAAATATATTGAAAAATAACAAAGTTAGAACAAAATAACGTAAACTATGCATATTCACTAAAAATACCCCCGGCATTTCTCGCATACCAAGGGAAAAAATGCCCGGCATCGAAAGGGTTAATTAGCATAACACATGTTGGTACATATACAGTACAAGTGAACATCACATAACACATTTTTGTGCTTATATTGATATCCAGTGTAAAACATTAGATTTTTGTAATATTTGTGTTGTTTGACGTTCACTTGTACTTTATATTACAGTTAAACTAAATTATGATTATATAGTGTCTTATGGTGATCTCTTGAGTAAGTTTAATTTTAGCAGGCATTTAATCAGTTAGGTGTTGCACAATATCATAATGTATCTTTTTAAATTACGTATAATATAGATGATCAATTATATGTAATTTAAATCCTTACACCTTGGACTCCTCTCCTTTACAGTACCCGCATTCTGAGGTAGGAATATTACTTAATTTCAAGTTCCTCGTAATCGTACCATGTCGCTTATGGTGCATCACCACTCCTCTGTATGATGAAATAATATAATAATTCGCCCTCAGACCCATTTGGTGAACACATTGTTCTGTTTTTTGATAGCAAATTTAGTTTCAAAATGAAATGTAGACATTATGAACGTATTTTTATTTTTCATTATAATTAGATGAAAGGTGTTGTACTGGGGCTATATGGTGATAAATGAATTGGGTTTAGTTAATTTCATTTTATTACAAATATTTCCTTGCCTAATTATAAATTTTGTGGAGTTGCTATTGATAAACTAATGTCGAGTATTTGTGATTTGTTGTTAGTTTCTTTTTATTATTTCTGCTAATAAATAATTCAGGTTCAGTTCTTTAGCAGATTTTGCACTAATTATGTACTGAGAAAAAGATATAAGGTAAGTTTACTTGTTAATATGTTTGTTATATTTTCCTTAAGAAAATTTATTTGTTCACTTGTTGTTGGTTGCCTGTTACATTTTAAGTTTTGTAGTGCAACATTGGTTTTTGTGGAGAACTTATTTCTCACACATTATTATTTGTGTTGTTTAATATACTGAACTGCTACAATGTAATTGGATTTTTAGCTGTTTTGTAGCAAGAAAATGAAATAAAATAAAATTTGAGAGCTAATACTATCGTAGAGTATGTTTAAGAAATGTCCTGAAAAGTGCTCGGTAAAAGCTACAAAGTCGGCACTGGTGGCGCAGTGCTGTAACTCAGCTACTTGGAGACAAAGTGTTTGGGAGATTGTAGGCGATAGGTTCCATGCTCAGTTCTCTTAATACCGACACAGCGTCCGCTCAATGGTTGTCACCAATAGAAACACTACTAGAGAAGTCTGGAGTGTCCGTGTTGAATGGTAGTCAAGGTTCGGGTGTTGTGTAGGGGAAAGAACTAAGTGTCAAACTTGTCAGTTAGCTGAAAATCAGATCAACACTACGTGGTTCGGATTCCACGTAAAGCTGTAGGTCTCATAGTTGCCCTGGCTATTGGGCTATTAATAAATAGTCCTTTCTGCGCTAAGTCGAACTCAGATAGTAACAATGACTACACTCGTTCATCTACACTCATCACACTCATTCATGCCTCATATTCGCCCATATCTCTACGATCGGCGTCTTAGAGATGAATAATAATGAATACAAGTATGTTAAATCTAGTTTAGGTCTCTCTGAGTGAACTGATATTAAGGGTAGGGATGTTTTTGTGGTGTTCACTTAATCTTTGCTCTTAGCTAATTGTAAGGAGACACTGAACATACTATCACTCTTCTTTTTGTTCATATTGTTCTTAGGATGAATAGAGTTTGGGTTTTCAGTTTTTTAGTAGGAGTCATGGTTTATGTAGATGGATTTTTTTGCTGATCTTGTTTCTGCAATTGGAGTGTTTTGAGAAAAATTTCCATTTTATCCAGTTGAGACATTAGAGTATAACAGGAACTGAGCTAATAATAGTAAGTGACTCAGAAGTTTGTGTTTCCATGGTTTTTTGAGCTTGGAATAATTCGAGGCCTCAGTATCATACTCTTGATACTGCTGTTTTATTTTTTTAACCCTACCAGTACCAACGACGTCTCAGGCGTCGATCGGCACCTGCTTGCTGATACCGTCGACGCCTCTGACGTCGATGTGCATGCCTTTCGTAATTTGCCGTTATTGAGTCATCTATTGGTATGGAACGGTTGTTATAGTACTCAAAATGTGCAGAAAGAAGCATACTTTAATTTGGTACTCTATGACAACAATTTGAGTGAAGCAGCTATTTTTTTTCTTTGCTACAACATCAACAGTATTTTTCGTCAGCTGATTTGTGTTATTGTTTGTGTTTACTGCTTGCAATATTTTGAGAATATTCATTGAATAAAGTATATCATATTATACGTATTTTTGAAGTAGATAAACTGTTCTATAGAAAAAACATATCGATTACCATGGAAACATTTGTTTATTATCACATTTCAGGGGTAAAACGAAAAAAAAAATTCAAAAATTTCGCAATTTTTGTCTTTTTTATTTTTGTTTAATTTTTGAACAGTTAAAAAAATGTGATGTTATTTTATTTTTATTTCTCGTTAAATTCTGAAAATAATAATATATAACAACATATAGTTTGATATTTATTAGTAGGTGAAAAAAAAATAATCCCAAGACTTACAAAGTGACACAAATCTGGTGTGTATTGCTGGTAAAACCAGACAGTACAGCTAGGGTTAATTTCATTTAAAAAATTTTGTATTTCATTTCCACAAGCACAAATTATAATATCCTTTTCAAATATCCTTAATCTTCAAAGGCTGTCAGTAAATTGTTCCAGAACTCCTTTTCTTTATTTAGCTGCTGCTCCGCATTGTCTAATTTTTCAACTAATGTCGAATTCTGATGTTTAAACAGATTTTTCACTGCAACTACCAAAGGTCTTTACCTAATTAACATGAATTGGTTGAGCTTCAGATACCACTAAAGGTGCAGCATTCTGTGAAACATTTTGAATGCCTGCGAAGACATGACAGGAAAAATACCCCAGATCATCAGTAGACCAATACGGTAATCTGTTAGTCTCTTTGTCTGGTAAGGCTCATGTTGATTAGAATATACAGTAACTCGTCAATAGTAACATTATACTAATTATGATATCTAGGGTTTTCTTTCAAACCACCAGATCTGCTGCATACTCCAATGTTGCTACTGGCACAAGAACTGGTTTTCCTAACAATGATCTGTAATGTTCCATCACCCACAAACAATTAAACGAATTCAATTGGCTTGTGATTGATGAGACAGTCTCTGGGACCTGGCTCACATCTAGGGTGCATAATGATTTGAAGCTATCCACTCTGTAATGATGTACCCTGATTGCGTTACTGGTCATACCTGGGTTTGGTAATGTTGGTTGTTAATTATCAAGTGAACATAGAGCGTGGTCTGCTGCTATTGGTGGACTGCAGGTTGAAGCTAGTGTTGGCAGCAGCAACATCATGTGTTGGTCTAACAGAATTAGATGGACATGCAACGGAATCTAACCCTGGACTAGAAGATCATAGTAAATCATGATCGAGTGAATACCTCCCAGTGGAGATGGCAGTCCATCTCATTTGGTTACCGGTTCTAAAATCATCACTGGTTTTAAAACCTAATCATAATTGTTTAACCCTTTCAGTGCCAACGTCCGACTAGGAGGACGTCTAAAAAATGTGCATAAAGAGCCAACGTCTGACTAGGACGCCCGAAAAACGTGCACAAAGAGCCAACGTCCAACTAGGAGGACGTTTTTAAAAAAATTCATAAAAAATACGAAAATACTGATGTTTAACAACGTAAATTTCGTTATCATTCTATTTAGAAAGGTCCAAATTCAATAACAAAATATATATATTTATATCTCTTAGTATTTAGTGTTGAAAAAACCTGCAAAAAGGGACTTCACCCATATTGTTTATCTTTTCATAAGTGTTAGTTTTTTTTTCATTTTTCCACAGACTGAACTAAAAAACTTCAATTAGGATATAAGTGTTTTTATTTTGTTCATTTAATTTTGAGATTAGGTAGTCCTATAATTTTGTAAATATATGCCTAAGACATGCTTTTAAAAAGGGAAAATAAGTTTTGAACGGTATGTGAAAAAAACTGAATTTTCCAAGATTTTACAAAACGAGCCATAGAAACTTTATTTTTGAAGATATGAAGTTGATTTTTTCTACATTTGTGAACAATGATATATACATTCAATTAAATACTAACTGTATGGTGAGAGGAATTTTTTACTGGTCACATCTTTGCATCAAAGTGAAAAAAATCTTCACAAACTTTTTTGTAAGTATTGAATTTTTTATTTTTAGTATAGATTTGCATATTATGAGTAGAATTATTTTATATGTACAAATTAGAGGACATTGTCAAGAGTAAAATAAAAAAAATTATCCATTTATGTCTACAAATAATTGAGAAATGATGGTTTTTGCAAACCCCTACGGAATTGCCAATTTTAGCCTGGCTCTTTATGCACAACCATAGGGCAAAATACCCGGCTCTTTATGTATGCGCACTAGATTAAATGTCTGGCACTGAAAGAGTTAAGATTTCTGATGAGAAATCTATCAGAGGTGATTCCTCATCTGGAGCCTCTAAGTAAGAGACTTCATTGGAGCTTTCGTTTTCCGAATCCATCACAAATTTATATGTCACTTGATCATTCTCTCATGTTATCTATTATGATCACTTTTTTATTTATTGATAAAACAAAAATGTTCACTAGGACCAAAAACTAGGAATGTGCTAAATAAGCTTATGCAGCTTAGAAGCAGCAGCTTATTACTGTAGTAAGCAACTCGGCTACTAAACAGTTAAGTGAGAATACCTGCTTTTCAGCAGCAGTTATCCTCGTCCATCAGTTACAGAAAACAGATTGGTCAACAGCAGTGAACAGTAAGCGCCTTTCTATATTAGTTGCTGTCTGCAACTCTCTTGCACTGTTGCGATGCGGCATGTGAACTAGGGATGTGCCAAATAAGCTGAAGCAGCTGGTTTATTGAAGTAACCAGCTCAGCTACTAATCAGTTTAGTGAGAATCCCTGTTTAACGGCAGCAGCTATTCTCGCCCAACAGTTATAGAAAGCAGGTAGGCCTAGGCCAAGAGCACTGAACAGTTAGTTGTTGTCTACAGCTCTCTTGTACTGTTGCAATTCACTGTCATTATGTAGGACATACTTTTAATTTAATGTTCTATTAATGGAAAAGTATACACAAATTATATTAAACCATCTCCAATAAATTGTATACCATTGTCTTTGTAGAGTTGCTGTAACTGTTTGATACGTATGTGTAACTATTCTATTTGATCTTAAAATTTAATTAAAAGCAAGTTTAAAGCTGGCTAAGCAATTTTCAGACAGCAATAGTATACAGAAACAACGTGCCAATATGTGTTGTAGCTGAGCTAAACTTTTTTAATAAGCAACTTAGTGTTGCCAACTGCTTCCAGCTAAGCTGCTTCTTTTCAAACAGCGGTTTGGCACATCTCTACTAAAAAATCTTTCAATCAATACTGAGAATTACAAAGTAGGCCTAGAATTTCAACACTAGCCTAAATAAATAAAAATAATATGACTCAAATTTGTTTTATCACTCACAATACTTCTAAAAACAAAACAATATCAAAACACAAAACAATACTTTCTTTACAAATTCATCAATATAAAATAGATTAAAAAGACTGCATCAAAGGACAAAGAAACCAAAAGTAAAAAATGTCAGATGGCTGAATCAGTTTCATCCTCTGCCCATCTGTTTTAGACAAGGAACATATAATGTCCAACAACAATGCTTTTAGTCATTGACTGCTGTTTTGAAATTAACTGTCATAGACCGATAGCCAGATTAAGAGTTCATGATACTTACACCAACTGAAACCTCTTCTTCTACTTCACTACCACTTCCTGACAGCGATCTGTTTGTTCCTTTGCTTGTTTTTTCGCTACCTGAAGGATGGAAATCTTCCTCGTAATTATGTTCTGGTGAGTCTGTAATAAACAGTACAATATATGAGCTATTTTATAAATGATAACCTTTAAAATCCTTAGTAAGTAAATATTTAATGAGAATGAGAAGACAATCCATATATTTTTATTTAACTACGAACAAGTAAACATGGGTCTGTAAAATTATTTTTTGAAATCTAAAATTAGTGTCATTTGAAAATGTTTAACTATTTAAAATGGTCTTAGGTCGCCGCTGGTCCGACCTAAGATATGCATGCACGCTCCGCAACCGAAGTATATTTGCGTATATGTAACAATAACTGTATCAGTGTTCTAATCGTTTTGTGTTATTGTGTGTCTCAATTTTAATTCTACGACGGATCCCAACAGAGGATGTACCTGATGATGTGGTAGGTTGCCATGAAACTAGTGGTACCTATGTCGACAATCAAAAAAGGATATTAAAAAGGTAAAACCATTATCAGTATATTATATAATTGCATTAATATCCAGAAGTAGGAATCATGAATTCTAAATTTAAATTAATTGGTCTCGGAAGCTTCAGGCATGTTAAGTTTATATGTACTGTCCAAAATAGATCCTTTCTAGGCTTAATGAAATGTAGATTTGTAAATTAATGTGCTATCTTTTAGTGGTTTTATTCATAACGTTTTACAGTAGAACCTTGTTGTAACGAATCTCAATTTTACAAATTCCTTGATGTAACAAATATTTGGAAATCCCCCTAAACTAGCTATAATACTTAACAGTAAATATACCTCTATAATATGAATAAATCATGCCCAGTAACTCAATATAAAGAATTTTTTATCTTCCTAAAGGTAGGTTAGTTTACCTCTATATATAGTGAATGTTTTAACTTAAACCATCGACCTCTACATAGCGAATTTAACCTTTATATAACGAAATGTACCTCTTACAGACTCGGTATAATGAACAAATATTTTTATGTGAACTTTTAAGAGAATTTCACCACAGCTGGCAGTGGCCGTGAGAACCGTCTAGCTCCCCTTATCCCAGCGCTTCCTTCCGTTCCAGTATTTTTAGCGTCATTTCCTGTATTTACTTGATACAGTTTCAGTGCTACTGTGTGTTGTAAAGGCCCCTACATACTATACAACCATAGAATAGTCCATCACACAGATTTAGCAAAATTCCGAGATCTGTACGACGATCGCATAGTGTGGAGGGAATTCTAGAGCTAGTACTTTAGAGCTAGTACAAACGTCTGTTCAATGATCGCACATCGAATGAACATGTCAATATTTTCATGTGACGTCTACACTTAAATCGTCTGGAGGCAACACGGCAGATTCAATGAGCGCTTTAATCAAGTTTTGGTACTGCGCATGCGCAGGCCCCACTGCTGAGCATGTCCCGCTCCCTACCGCCTTGCCGCTACGCCGATACATACAAGTGTGACTGGGTTTCTTTTTATTGTGTATTGTTTACTTAATTAAATGAAACATAGAAATACCGTGTCCGTGTTACTTTGTCACTAAATACTCTACAGAGGTTATCTTTTTAATTACTGAAATCAACTCTATATAACTAATATTATCAATCTTAACCTCATATAATGAACCGCAACATAACAAATTACTCAATATAACAAATTTTTTTAAAGATTCGTTATATCAAGGTTCAACTGTATTACAACTCAAAAATATCTTTATTAAATTTGATTAATTACATGATGGATTTCACAATATCCCAATTCGGTTGTCTTGCTAAGGATTTTTAGAATAGACTGATACAAACACTCTAGTATATAAATTCAATGTTATGTAAAAATTTCAAGTGAATCGCTTTTACTGCTTATCGATTTTTGTGTACACAAACATAGGGAAGTTTGACTTTTATAATTGCATGCAACAAGATCAGATTAAGTCACAGCAAAACATGGCCAGGCTTAGCTTGTCTGTATTTATTTATATATTGCTGTGGCTTTATCTGATCTTATTGCATGCAATTACGTTCTTCTAAATTAGTTTTTTTAATGCTGACAGGGTTTATTTTTGACTTTAGTTGTTAGAAAAATGAAGGTTGACTGTTTACTTAATTTAATGAACTAAAGTAACAAAGTTTTTTTCATAAACAAACAATCAGCTAGTCACAGTAGCACATTTTCAACACTGAAACTTATTTTCATTTGTAAAATGTAGATAGGACGTAAAATGCTTGAAATGCCCTGTTCCCGTTAAAAGTTTTAGGAACTAAATATATAAAAACAGTCTAGTATATAAATTAAATGTAACAGTGCAATTGTAATAACATTGTAAATGAAAGTATGTACATATTCCTTGATTATATACACCTACAATAGGTATTCCATCTGATAGGAATATTTGTGCCTGTAATTTTGTTAGTTAGTGAGGCCCGCAACCACAGATGGTTTAAACTGCATTACATTTACATTGGACTACATTAGCCCTCCATAATTCACCACACAAACAGCTGATATGTTGAGACTTAACATTTAACATTGGATAGGAAATCTATTTGTGTACAAAATCAAGTATATAGCAAAGTAAAAACAACAGAAATCATACAATAGACAATAACTTGGGGACCCCCGTACACTTTATGTGCAAACACCATCACTAGCTGGGCTTGCGACTCCTCTGCCTTGTTCTATATCTTTGGACTTTAGTAGGTACACCATATGAAGTAAAATCATAATATCTAAATTTATTTACAATAGTTCATTTTCTGCACTTGCGTTGCTGTCTATCTTACTATTGCATAAAAATCGAATGGAGTCTGTCTGTGTGTGTGTTACTTCATTAAACAATAACTACTGGACCCATTCAGCTGAAATGTTGCATGGACATTCTTAGGATCTCTGGTTAACACATGGGCCTATCTTTATTTTGACATTCCTTCATTGGACTACTCCAGGGGATCTGAGAAGTATTGATGCAAGCCCTATGGCAATACCAATTTGACAATTGTGTAAAATAGTTTCCACGGTAACTAGATAAGACGGTAGGTATAACGACGAAGCTGCGCAGTAGACATGTGCCGTCAAATGGGTGAAATCAGCTGATTTGTTTATTCTATTAAATACTGGTAAGTAAATCTACCAATTACATAGAAGCATTCAGCTAATTAGTAATCAGGTTATTTACCACTTATGAGTGGAATTGTAATTACTGGAATTAGAACAGTATTTTTCTGTTTATTTTTGTCATTTCGCATATGTGACGTCATAGGAGATGCGCATGATACCTATTGTCTTCTTTTCTAGATACCGTGTTCTGAAGTAAATACCTTACCAAACCTAACCACAATGCACTTTAGCATTATACAGATGCCAGTAGGTACATACCGTACCTAACCTAAACCCCATATGAAAGACAGCACTGAGCTAGTTTATTAATATAAACACCCAATTTAAAACTAAGCCTGTTTCAAAAGTATATGTATACTTAGCCTATGCCTAATTACTAATATTATGAAAGCTCTATAACCTCCTGGATAGTATAAACATCTGAATTTAAATTTTTTTATTTTTTTATTATTATTTATCAGGGTACTCTAATCCCCAGTGACAATGCTTATAGTCTTAAATGATAAGTTTTCTGTTTTATTTATCACCGGATATTTTAAATTCAAATATCGTTGAATTTTTGGCATAATGTAGTCTACAAAATGTGTATTTTGTCGTTTTTGGGTAAAATTTGTTTTGTTTTTTTTTTATATTTGACTTGGACATTTTTAGACCAATAATTTTAGACTTTACATTAAATATTTATTTTAAAGAATAACTATCATACCAAAATTCAGTATTGTATGTCAAACAGTTTTTGAGATATTCAAATTTTTATATAAAAAAAAAAAAAACCATACAGACGCACAGATTGAGATAGGGCATATGTTATAAGGCTTTATTTGCTTGTATTGACCTGACAAACAATCTTCAGTCGAAGCTGGATATCCTGTATATATTGCTATAAATAGCTAATACAAACATAAAGCAAACTCTCTGAAAAGTACATAAAAAACCTACACAGTAAAGGGTACCGACATAAATGAAATAAATGTGTCGAATAGTTAACTTACCAGAGCCAAAGTCCAGAAGAGCCTTTATATCATTAGAGACATGTTTTGTGCTTCTGTTGTGGACAGTTTTGTTTGTTAGATTATTTTGTGGGAATCCCAATGGAGGTAGAGATCCAAGAGACGACAATGAATTTCCACTTGGTTTTAAGCTGCAATATAACAACAATATATATATATATATATAAAATACTAAAAACTAAAGCTTCCAGTAACGACCGTGTGAAAGTGTTATCTATAATATTTACATCACCAAACGTTTCGCTCATGCTGTGATGTAGATATTGTAGATCACACTTTGACGCCATCGTTACCGGAAACATTTGTTTTTTTAATGACACCGGCCGCTTAAACCTACAAAATAAAATATATATATATATATATATATATATATATATATATATATATATATATATATATATATATATTATTTAGGTATATTTACAGTACCATTGTTGGACTTTATCATTATTTTTAAAAGTAACTGTTTGAACAAACATGAAAAAATTATTTTGGAAATGTACGCTATAAGCAGAAAACCTTTAAAACATTTAAGTTGGTTTTACTTAATAAACTACTCTATTTATACATAAAAGTGCACATTTGATTCTGTTGTGTTTGTTTACTACTATTGTGGTGTTAGTGGACTTGTCTCCTTAGGTAAGTTTGCTGATGTCCTATCTATCCTAATGAATAAAATAATTCTATTTATACATTGAAATTGATAAAATTGCATGAAATAAATATATAGAGGGTACACACTACAATAACAATATTCAAAGAATATCATTCAAGAATAAAGATTCATTGTCTTTGTACCCTTTCTTACAAGGAATAGACATAGTTAAACATAATTATCGATATATATATATATATATCGATAATTATGTTTATTATGTATATATATGTAATATTACATTTATCACATTATTACTGATAACAAATCTTACTAACAAATAAATCTAAAACTCAATACTAATGTCAGCTTCTAAAAACTCTTATGTCATAAAAGGATTAAAAATTAACCATTTATCAAGCTGTATTTTAAATCTATTACAAAGTTACAAATCTGACATTTAATGGTAATGTATTAAAAAAAGTATGCAAATCATTTTATGTCTAATAATAATTTTACTTAATCTATGCAAAGCAATATCAAGTTTCAATTTACCCCTAACATCATGACAATGAATATCAGTTCTAAAATTTAATTCATATAAATTAGATTTAGTGTACAATAGGACATGATAATGTACAAGGAAAGAGGAAAGTATTGTCATCATTTTAAATGTAATAAAAAGAGGACGGCAATGCTCCAAAAGACTAGCTCCCCAAATTGTACGGACTCCTTTTTTTTGTTGCAAGATCAGAATTTTATGTACAAAAGGTGAGTGGCGCCATAACATAAGACCATATTGCAATATGGGATTGGAAAAGTACAAAGTATATCACCCATAAATACTCATTATTTAAAATGTCCTTCAATTTTCAAGTTAAATAATTACCCTTGACATTTGTTTACATGTGTAATCTGTGTTCTTGTCACATTTATTTTGAATCAATTTTGAAGCCAAATAATTTAACTGATTTTGTATTTGTTTCTTGAGACAAATCCACCAAAATATTTTGAGTTTTTTCTTCATTGCATAGGAGTTTGTGGACTGAAAACCAGTTTAATGCTGACTTAGTTGCTTGATTTGTAACTTAGTTAAGGATTTTGTTTTTTTGAGGGAGACAAAGGTAGTTGGACATTTGCCATCATTACGTGAAAAATAACAATCACGACGTTTTGATTTGGTAAAACCCAAACCTTTTTCAAGTGCTAAAAACTAAATTACATCTACACAAACATGTTATAAAACTACGTTCTTAAACTAATAACTTATCTACTTTAATAATTATCTACATTTTAACCTAGATCCTAGAATGGGGTACAACAAAATGAACTTCTACTAAATATAAAAAATATTAACAGGGTTAAATTAATATAACCAATTAGGCGCTGTCAAGGTCACGATATCAACGAAAAATGTCAAAACACAATTAAAATTAATATTCAAATCAGACTGAAATAATATTACATTAACTAATCATAAATATATGGTACCTGAAAAACACTATTAATTTAAAATAACATTCAACATGCACAAAAATGATATATATGCCTTGGAAGGACTGAGACTACTATTACAATTACATTTTAACCTGAAAAGACAACAATTATTAGGAATAAAACAATACAATAATCAAATATTACAAAGAAGTCTTACGACCCGCAGTGACGATGGCGTCTAGACGTCCCAGGCACGAAGTGAGGATGATACAATCCAAATGCAGTGTCTACGAAGTTCCCTCCAAGGTGATAAAGCACGGGGACTAGACAAACATACACACTACACTTCACAACAACCATATACAGACTGACGAGGTCAGGGACGTACGCTCCAAGATCGCCAAAAATGCGGTGACTCAGGTACGGGGACGTGACTCATGGGATGTTTAATTGTTGTAGGTGCAGGTGGTGTAGGATTCTGGTTAGTTAAGGATGATATCTTTGATTGATAAAATGATATCTTTATGCACTGACATTATAGATACAGGGTTGGGCAAGAGTCTGAAGACGGTTTAGTAATTTTAGTATTAATTGGAATAAAGGATTAAAACTAAACTAATTAAATTGGAAACTACAAACAAATTTTTTAACGTTCTTACTGACTCTCTACCTTCAATCGGGGACGGCCCACAAGGAGTCAGTAGATAATTATAAATGTAAGCGTAGGTTGATGTGCATATCATAATATGTATTACTGAGAAGAATACAGACATGCTGAAATTATGGTAAAGCTCTGTTTTCATTCTTTATTGAGTGACAATAGGCCATTCCCGTAGTATAGAATTAAATTGTATTTCATTAAGGTTAAAAGAAAATTAATATACAGCTGAAGAATTTAATACATGCAGATGGGTCTATGAAACTAAACAACTAGCGTTTGGAAGGAGACAAGATGAAGTCCCACCTCTGACTGACGTATCAATGGAAATCCAAAGTAAATTTCTGGGATTGACTATTGATAATCGTTCATCCTGGAACAGTCACATTGATATTCTCTCCACTGGAACTAATAACAGTACGTATATGGGCGGGCGGGTGGGTCAATACCACTGTATGTTTATGGGCAGGCAGGTGGGTCAATATCAATTGTTCTTATATGGGTGGGCGGGTGGGTTTTTTCTGAGAGCTCAATACCACTGTACGTGTATGGGTGGGCGGGTGGGTCAATACCACTGTACGTGTATGCGTCAGTACCACTGTACGTGTAAAGGTGGGCGGGTGGGTCAGTACCACTGTACGTGTATGGGTGGGTCAGTATCATTGTACATGTATGGGTGGACGGGTGGGTCAGTGTCACTATAAGTGTATGGGTTGGCGGGTGTGTCAGTAACATTATACGTGTATGGGTGGGCGGGTGGGTCAATACCACTATACGTGTATGGGCGGGCGGGTGGGTTATTGACATTTTTACACGTACAGTGTAAAAATTCTCTCCATTTTTACACATTGATATTCTCTCCAAAAAGCTAAATTCATGGCTATATGTTCTAAAAAGAATAAAGCTTGCCAGTGATGCTGTGACTACGAAAATTGCCTACTACGCGTTATTTGAGTTGCACCTAAGATACGGCTTAGCAGTGTTGAGAGGCACGACAGCAGGAAACCTGAATAGAATTCTGCTACTACAGAAAAAGGCTGTCAGGATAATGTCTGACCTAGGTCCAAGAGAAAGCTGTAGAGATGCCTTCCGTCTTCAGGGTATTATAATGATTATTGGCCTTTACATCAGAGAAGTTATAACCCATATCTCCAGAGAACAACTACAGCGAGGCCAAGACATTCACAGTTACAACACATGTCATGCCTCAAACTTCCACCTACCACTCCACCACACAGCATTATTTGAGAGAAAACCATCATACATCGGCAGAAAACTCTACAACCTACTTCCTGAGGATATAAAACCACTACAAGGAAAGAGACTACAACCAACCCTCACCAAGTGGCTCACCAGCCGAGCACTCTACTCCCTGGATGAGTTCCTGAACTGGAAGAAAAACAACCCAATAAAGAATTTATAATGTAAATTATGACGCCATTACATTTCTCAATGATCTGTAAATAAAGAGTTTGTCTATTGTCTAAACAATAATAAAAAAGTAACATTAATAGTACAATCCTTAATCAAGAGAAAAATAATTAGTTTTCTATTACTCATTATTAGCGATAGAGGATAGGTAAAATATTGGTGGAAATCATTAATTTTGAGTGATAATTACACGATTTAGGGCAATTAAAATCTATTCACTTACTTGAGATGGTTGACGTCCAGTTTCAGATTTTCAGATTTCTTTGTATGGTTTTGAAAGGAAGGGGGGGAATGTGCAGATGATAATTTAGTTTCTGTAGTTGATACATCTTTGATATTATTTTTAGAAGATTTTGTATTATTATTTACATGACTAGTTTGAACTTCTGGTTTAGAAAAACTATGACTGTTATTTTGATTCTCATCTTTAACTTTTTCTTTCCTTATTGATTCTTCGGTTTCCTAAACAAAACAACATATATTATTGCTTTGATGTAATATTTATAAGTTGATGATATTTAATTGATTAGTAAATTAATTGTATTAGCTTACAAATGTAGTAATTAGTAAAAAGATTAGAGTCTCATAACAGTCATCGCCAAATAAAAAGGATATTGCCAACTTACAATGAAGTCCCCTCCCCTAATAAACTCAATAAAATAATTAATATTGGAACTTTAACAGTAAATAATAAGAAGAATATGCCTCTACACCCATTTGAAACGAATTAATGAGAAAAGGTTTACAAATAAAATATTTACTGTTTTGATAACAACCCCAAAACCTAAGTGACATGGTTCAAAGAAGTAAAATCAGATTCAGCAGAGATGGATATTGGAGAAGACATTACATACTGTAGATCTGTTACGACATAAAATTCAATGTTTTCTAGGTTTTGAAGTGAAGAAATGGAGGAGCAGCGTGGAGAGAAGATCGAAAGAAGCAGCATAGTGAGAGGCTGATGATATATTGGCAGAAGAAAAACACAACAGGATAAATTTACATTAACAATAGTGGTTTAACACGGTTCTTAGAAACAATATACATATTGGAGCAACTGACATACTTTTTATTTAATATATAAATGAAAACTCACAGGTATTTTCTTGTAATTTTTATTCTAACATGTTTTCGAAAATATATTATTGCAAGAACCATCTGATGAAAATCCAGTGATTGTGCAGGATAACTTTTTACCCTGCACATTTTGTTTGTATGTATTATAAAGACACTCATGTATCTGAGGAAGAACTATAATTTCATTAGAAATGTGTTATTGTGTCATTTATATATATATATATTATATATAGTACTTTACTCAAATAAATGAAAATTAAAACTATAAGTGAGATTTAATGGTGAGAAGAGAAATTCTCTGGTGATTCAAAACCTACACCCGCCACTACAATCAACATACAGCTACAGAACAAGCAAACACAATTATTCACTATCATTCATAAAAACCATATACCTGCACTGTAAAATACCTACACTCATTCAATATATTTTCACAACCCAGCTTAAATTTTTCATCATTGTCATGCCAAGAAGCATTTGCTCTAATTTGACTAGAAATAATTATTTGAAAGTTACAAAAGCAAGAAAATAAATTTAAATGAAATGTAACTTTTGAGAGTAAAATACACACACACATATCTATATCCAATAATACAAAAATATAAGAACTATTTAAATATGGAGAAAAAATAATGTTAACTGTGAAAATAAAAGTTCTATCTACAATAATACGTAAATTAACCCGCCAGTGGACTCATGCCGGCGAAAAGACCGCAAGCAGCCATTTTGTTTGGCAGAGGGCTGACCGTGAGTCACAACTACACCCCCCTCCTGCTACTTGTCGAGGACAACATCCGTAAGGTCTGGAGGGGTAGGGAGACCAGATAGTCACCTTACGAGCTTCGGCGTGTGTGTTTGTTTTACCGTGCGGTCTTTTTTACCCCAAGAGTCTTGGCGAACAAGATGAAAGCAATTCATCCGACTGAACAAGGCGTGTATATTTTACAGTATATATACGCATTGTACAATATTTAAGTCTTATTCAAATGTAATTTTATTAACTTTTTATTAAATAACAATTATTATAAAAATATCAAACATTCAAAACTTCAAAAATTAAATAAATAAATTAATTCAGTTATTTTATTATATAATTGTAATATTAAGACGTATAAATCATGTATACAATGTTATTGAAATAATAAAAGGTGTTTTTTTGGATATAATAGAAGTATTTCCTTTATTAAAACCCTAAACAAAAAAATGCGGTCAAAAAGACCCCATGAGTCCACTGGCGTAATGAAGTACATGAGTCCACTGGAGGGTTAAAGAAAAGTAGAATTGTTGTCTGCAATTAATAAATAAATGATACTTTAGTTGCCAGTGATAGAAATGTACAAATAATTTAATAGATATTAAAGAAAAGCATATAAAATCTACTATAAACAATACAGCTTTCAGAAATGTAGATGAAACTTTTGTTCAATATATACAGGGTTGGGCAAAAGTCTGGAATATATTTATAAATTTTAAAAAATTTTAAACTATGTATTAAAAGAATGATAATGGAACTTTGCAGTTATTTAGAGGCCTAAATGTCCCTATACCAAACATTTAGACATATTTTACTCGTTTTTAGTATAGCCAGGGGATGGGCCACGAAGGAATTCTTACAAATTTTAAATGTAAGCCTACCTTGAGTTATATCTCATTTTGAATGCCTTTGTTTGTACAATACAAAAGTGCAAGCCTGAGGTCAAAAGGATGAATTTAACGTCATATAACTAATTCTTCTAAGTTATACGACTATTTATTTGTCCCTGTTTTTGGTATGTGTTGATTGTTAACAATCATAATGACAGACTGTATTATAAAAATAACTAAGTTATTTAACAGTTATACCTTTTGATAACAGTTATACCCTAGAAATAGTTTAAGAATATTCTTATAATAATTTGTTACATTTTTAAAAAGGAATTACAGTAGAACCTCTTTAATCTGAACTAATTAAATCTGAGGGGTGGGAGGATTATGAAATCGTTCAGATTACAGAACATATTTTTATTTCCACATAATAGTTAAAATTAGGCTAAAATAGATCATACTTAAGGTTTAAAGAAAAGATAGAAATGTTTTATAGTATAAAAGATTGTATTGTTTATTCAACAATGTACATACAATATAAACATTAACTACAGTACATAAAAATTATACTGCTTATCATATATATTTCATAATGTTGCTTTTATAATAAACATTTACAGCTAGCTTCTAACAATATCCAGTGACATATGAACGATCGATTTATGTTGATTTCAAGCCTGTCATCTAGGCTATATCTGAACGACAATATCATTAATTTAATTAACATTTGCAATATTACACTAACATATTTCATCTATAAATGACAGAAGTGGTTTGCTGGAAAAATAGATTATTGCTAGTGCAGGAATCACTAATACTTCAATGTTTGGATGATTAAAATTGGATTTTCCTGTTTCAGATATGTACATACACATTTTTTTCTTTCTCGTGGTGGCATTTGGATTAAAGAGGTTTCTCCGAATGGGCCGAGTTGCAGTACTATACCTCTTTACCAAAAGCTAATATCAATATAGCTAACTTGTTTTTTGTGAGAAATACATATCTAGATGGTACTTACTTCTTTATGGCAAGACACTGTAGAGGAATAATTTACTCTAGACTCTTTTAAAACTTGAGCGATTAGAGGAACTTTCGTATCTGTAAATAAATTTAAAATAATGTGTTAAAAATAGTAGTAGGTAAACCTAAGTAATTAATGATGTAAAATATATAGGTTTCACACAGTTAAAAAGTTTCAACATTCCTCTCCAGGAATATAAATACTTCAATTTATATATTGTTAACACAAATAATTCTTATTTAGTTTCTGAATGTGAACTGCAACAATATATTGGCTTTAAGACAGTATATCTGCAACACACAAACAAAACTACCGTAGTTATTTACATATAACACAAGTAATACTACAAAAACTAATTCAAATTAAGTTTAATTAAAATGGTTACTTTTCCTTACATCAAATCATTTATTGCACATAACATTTGCAATTGTTACAATGTAACTCAAACTGGTGCATAGTCAATGGTATTATAATATTGATATTAATATAATAATACATGAAACTTTTTAAACAGCTGTTTATAAATTGTTCTTTATTAACAGGTGTTATTGTTGTAGCGTTTGGTAATATAGATTATGTGCCATTTAGTAAACTTAATGACACAGATCCAAGGTTTCACATAACTTTCAGTCAAAGACTACTGCAACGCATTCATGAACAAAACATACTGCAATGTTTGGTAATGTCTGACGAAGCTCATTTCGAGTTGACAGGAAATTCATCAACGATCCTTGCATAGCAAAAGAGTTACTGTATGCTCTTTTGGAGTGATTAAGCCATATTTTTTTTGAAGATCAAATCTTTGCAACAGTTGCTTTGAATACAGAACAATATGCTGACATGATTCAGAATTTCTTAACCCCCATATTGCAAGATATATGTATTGAAATGAACTCTATATGATTCCAGCAAGATGGTCCAACATCACACACTGCCCATGTGTCTATGATATTTTACGAGACCTCTTCAAAGGAAATCTCATCTCTGGCTTTGGTGATGTCACATGGCCTGCACGATTACCTAACCTAAATGCTTGTGATTTTTGGTTTGGAGTTACTTGACGGGTCAATTTTTTCTAAAAACCTAACACCATTTTCGAGTTGAAGAACTGCATTAAAAATGAAGTTTCTGCTATACAGATGCCTATGATCCATGGAGTAATGGCAAATTTTGTTAAAAGATTGGAGACCTGTATGGAGATCGGACGAAGGTATATGAGTGATGTTGTATTCCATAAATAGAAATGGCATGCATAAGTAAATACTTTGGTTATTTAAAAGAAATAAAAATCTAATTGGTAACAGTCTTTTTAAAAACAATTGAGAAAACTAACATCAAAACCCAAATCAGAATAATAAATTTACACAAACATCTTTTAAGTTAAAAAAAGACAACATAAATGTAGCTTATCCAAACAAACAAAAATTATGTATAGGCCTAATAACTTATATTATTAATTTTATGCCCTCTGTTTATATTAAAATATCAGAGAGCAAATTTTAAGACAACTAACACAAATTCGGAACAGTAACAACACAATAATAAAGAATACTTTTAGGGCTCTAAGGCTTGTAAACATTATCTTTACTATGAACTGTTATGCCTCTGGTATTCTTTTACACTTAGCAAGTAGACTGATGTATCTTTTTTTGTACAAACATCATTGCTCATATAAAACTGAATGTTTGATAAACTGAATAAATATAAATAGAAGTTAATCATTATTTTAGGAGGCAGAGAAATGATTTCATCATAATTAATATTAATTGTATTTAGTAACAGCATTTTAGTTGATGGTATACAATACAAGTAAATGTCAAACAACAAACATTTATTTTATACTTATATAAGTATAAAATGTTCACATGTTGTTGTAATTTCAGTAAACCTCGTTTACCTTCCTCTAACCAGAGAGATTCATAAAAGATTGTAGCTGTGTTCAACACGCCACTTTTACACTAACATTTGTCATATGGTTAGGTCCACTAATAACAGTTGGATGGAATCACTAAAATGAAATAATAAAATTAATTTTTCAACATTCGCCTTTTTTGGCGATTCTAGCCAACTATCATGAGCTTCTCCTCTATGAGAAGTGTTATTATAAAAATAGTGCAGTTGTACACCAGTTTAATTCCTTTGTGAATCCTTCTGGTATTAGGAAGGAAGGTACTCGAGGTTTACTGAAATCAATAATCATAACATTTGAATATTTTGTGCTTATATACAGTAGAACCTTGCTAATTCGAAGTTCAAGGGAAAGTTAATTTATTTCAAATCATAGGATGTTTGAATTATCGAGAGTTCAAATCATAGAGGTAGTGTGAAAGAAATTTAAATTATAGAGGTCATTACTTTACTATAAAAACATATCTTAACACATAAAAAACATTAAGTTTATTGTTACAACATGATTTTTATTCAACATTACCTTGAACAAGTCTGTAATTCTTGACTATTTTAATTCCAAATTTCAGATGCTTTCGGTGTCTCAGTTTGAATTGTAGAGGTTAACTTCGAGCTTTAGAGGCAAGGCTTTGCATTTGAGGAACAAAATTGGAATTCTAGAGGCCCGACTATACATAAATTTAATAGTAGAGGCTAAATTGTTCTGTAAATCCCTTTAAATTATTGGAATTTTTTTAATATTAGAGGTTTTCTCAAGGGAATAGGCAGAAAGTACAAATTGTAGAGGTTTTCGAATTACTGAAGTTCGAGTTAGCGAGGTTCTACTGTAGTAATAAATTTTTTTTATGATCATTCGAATCGTATTTCTACTAACACATAATAAGCTAATTAAGAAAATATTTGATAGTATACAAACCTGAGTTTAGTTTAAGATCTTGAGCAAGCTTATCACGGCCAACATATTCATATTTTTTTCCTGACTGAGTTTCTGGTTCAAACACGCTTGCTGTGAATTCCAATCCAAAGTATTCCAAAAATTCTCTCACTAAACTAATAATAATAATTCCTTCATTGGTTGATAAGAAATCCTTAAGAGGTTTATTTGTAAATGATATGTTTCTTCCCTAAAAAATATATGATTGCAATGGTGTACAAAAAGTGTTGTAGCGTAGAATTAGATATAGTTCATTTATTATGATACTCTTAAGAAATATTATGTCATGAATTTAAGTTAATTTTCAAAGAAAATAAATTTTAATTTACAGTCCAATTAAAATTTTTGACAAAAAAGGATATTTAAAGCAAAAATGAAAACGATGTTTAAAGGTGAGAAGGGACATCTTACCTTGAATGATTCATGCTCTTCCAATACCAGAAAAACACTAGCTCGTAATTCAGCCTGCAAAATGGAAAATTAGATAAACAATAATTATAAATTAGCTACAATATACTGATATTTTTCAAGTTCATGAAAAAGGGAGAAATTGTTGTCCTGAAAAAATTCAGTTTTACAAGAGAATCCAAAACTATTAGATTTTTGTTTCAAATTAAGCATTTTTGTGTTCAATATACCCTGGACCTCCGTTAATAGGCTTCATATTTCGACTCAAGAAGTTTACATACTTGTCACTTACCGAACCAAACCTAAAATAGGTTTATATCCTTAAGAGTTCTGAAAATCAAAGTCTGGGCCTTTGGGAGGGCCAGCCAGGCATCCTTTGAATTAAAATATATAAATTTCTCATCTGATAAAATTTCAATTTTTGCAGAAGAAAAATATTTTCCCTTAAATATTTGTTTAAGTACTTTCAAAATTAACCCATTATATAAGTGTATTCAGAACAAAAAAATTGAAAAATGCATAATTATGCAATATCGAATAATTACCCAGAGTTTTATGAGATTATTAACTAAGATAATTAGGAACCTACATAGGATAATTGGGAAGTTATTCCAACAAATAGTCATTGGCTGTAGTTTTCCAACTTATTTAGTAGAAATAGAATTTTCACAGAGTAAAAACTTTGTTCCCAGAAACTATAAACCTGACTTTCCGGTGTGGTGGTTCAGTGGTTCAGGCTTCGGACTGCGGAGGTCAAGGTTCAAGGTTCGAATCCCCCCGAGCCAACGGTCGCTACTTGTTAAATATAGTTCAAGCACAGGCATGTAGGTCCATGTGAATTGGCGAGTTAAACTCTCGTACCAGTGCTGTGTGGTTTACCGCTCTTAAATTGTACTGCCAAACCGGCATAGTGCAGTTTACCGCTCTTAATGCAGCGGCGCCAATTATCACTTATTATAATATTAGTTTTCTCGCTACGAGAATAATTCACTGCCACTGAGTTGCAGATAGCTGTTGTGTACGATACACTGTTGTAGGTTGGAGTAACATATGATCGAATAGAAGAAGTAAAATTACAACTCATATAGGCCTAGCATATTTCTGTTAGTAAATTTTACTGTGAAATAATTGTGTATATTGTCAAAATGCATGATATATGGTGTTTATATGTTGTAATAAGTATAACAGTTAGTAATTAGTATAAAGTGATGAGTTATTTGTCAGTTAGTGAAACATAAGTGTAGGCTAACAAAATAGTACAATGCATGGATTAAAAATGTTAGGTTTTTATTTATTTATAATTATTTAATATAAGCTCACACCAATGGACCTCAAGATAAACATACACAAAATTATTTATTTTGTAGAGCAGTTTTTATCTAAATTTTTGTTTATGTTACAAAACTCTATAGTGTTTAGCCTATACAACATTTCTCGTAATTTTTATATTATAACTGTTTCCATAGTCACAAATTTTCATTGTTGTATAATGTATGCAGTTTTTGGAGTAAAATATTTGTATTTATTTATGTATCATCCATTATGTGTATATTTCCTAAAACTACATATTATTTGAAATATCTTGGCTAAGCCTATCTTCATTTTTTTTTTTTTTTTTATTAGCATATTGCACCATTGTATGTAGGGATTCCCCACCCATTTTATTTTTTTTGAAGTATTCTTTTTTATTCAAGTTACTGGGCAAAAAATATGATGTATTTTACATATATAGGGTTAATAAAGTCGGAAGACGGTTTAATATTGTTTAGACCATTACAGATACAGGTACAAATCTTTGCACATTGTTGCTGAACATAAAAAGCAATTTTACTATGTATTCAGTGATCCACTACATTCGTAGGAGGATGGCCTAGTGAGGAGTCGGAAGAAAATCTTAAATTTAAACATAGGTCGATATACATACCATTTTAAAGGGCTTAGCTAGATGAACATCACACCACAAATCAGACCTCAAAAGGTTAATCCTGAACAAAATGGCAGCACTCGAAAGTTTCAATACTGATCTTATATGCACAAGTTTAAACCGCTACCATTTTGTGACGGATAAAGCTTTTGAAGTGCTGTTTGCGGTGTTCTTCTATGCTTGACCAGCCCTTTAAATGATGTGCATATCTACCCATGCTTACATTAAAACTTTTCTACTGACTCCTCATGGACCGTTCTCATAGAAGCATGACATAGTAGCATGACACTGAATACATCTTAAAGTATGTGTTTGTGTAAAGTAATCATGTGTTAAGTTTTGTAGTTTCATCTTATATGGTTACAACAAATATTAAGCCATTCTTAAACTTGCACATAAGAACAGTATTGAAAATTTCAAACACTGCCATTTTGTTCAGGATTAACCTTTTGAGGTCTAATTTACGGTATGATGTTCTACTAGCTAAGACCTTTAAAATGGTATGTGACCTATGCTTACATTTAAGATTTTCTTCCGACTCCTAGTGAGCTGTCCCCCTTGTTAATATATTTTTGTGATCATAATAATACCAAACATTAATAGGTTTACACTTTATATTTAATTATTTTTAATTTGAAAAAAGTTTACAAATAGACTGAAAATTGCCTGTCATTTAGGTAAAAAATAACTGCCAGTTCGAGAGTAAAACGAAATTAGACTTTACCCAAATTCATAACAATTTCAAGATTTGTGGCTAGAAAGTGCATAAATAGAAAAAAAATTCATGTTAACACGTTCAGTGATAAAACGCGTTTACCCTTGTCACATATTATTGCTATATGCAGCTCAGACGTGACTGCATGTGCAGCTGTTTCCTACCATTTCGCTGTTTTGTTTACAGTACATATCTGTATGTTGTTTAGCAGTTTATAGGTTGTTCTATATGACAGTGGTTCATATTTAATTACCGTGATTGTGGTATTCTACAAAATGAGTAATAACAATCCTAAACATTTTCGTAGCCCTAATGACTTAACTGTAAGTGAAGTAGATCACTACCCAATATATGACTTAGATAAAAGTTGTAGGCCTACTTATCTTTTCTAAATAGGTAAGACATTTACATTTCAACCCCACTGAAAATATTAATGTTTGCAACAAAAACATTATAACGCATAAACACGTTTTAATTACACATTAATAATTGCACATAGCATCAATTATATATGCTATGTGCTGACAACGAATCCATTTTTTTAACTCCATCCAAACAAAGAAAGCGTTTGACTTGTCTTTTATGATGTTATATAAATTAGTTTTAAACATTAAATATAAAAATTTGTATATTCAGAATACGCTAATAGTGCAATAAAATGGTCAGCAGTGAACTTGTTAAGTTAGGCGAGAGTATAGTGCATAGCTTCTTTACTTGAAACATTTTTTAACCTAGCTAGGCTATCCAAAAATTTACACATCTAATGGGCCCTATAACACAAAATAATCATATACAAATAAAAAGAATTATGGTAGTCAGTCTGCAAGAATGGCCTATCTTTCATAATTCAAAGTCTAAGACCTAAAATACATAAAAAAGGAACTCCCTAGGATTATATTTAAATTAAAAATTCATATTACTAACTCTGATTTTTGATAAAACACCAGCATTTTCTAAAGTTTGTGAAACTAAATCGCGTAATTCATTATCTCCTTGAACAGACATTATAATTAATAATTATCTATTAAAAGTAAAGTTAAGGCACAGTTCAAAACACTACACACTGTGGTTGAAGGTTATAAATATTAGTTTTGTGTTTTGTTGTCATCAAACACTTACGATTACGCAAATAAAACAACACTATACTGAAAATGAAAAAATCTGAAAGAAACACTACCAACTGGCACTACTAAAATGTATAAAAAACAAGAATTTTGTCAGTGGATTAATAAAAGAATAAGAACGGTTAATGAAAAGAGTTTAGCAATGTGAGCATTATAGGAAACAACATAACGCGTTACAAAATTACACCAAACAATACATCATTTAAATGCATTTAAAAAATGTTTAAGTCTGCATATTTAAAATTTAAGTGGAATTTGGTGTACAAAAGCACTAAAATACTCGATATCTTAACAATGCCTATTAGAACAACGTAGTAGGGTTTGTTGCTAGACCATTCTAGGAAGCCAAACGCACTACTTCTTTGGCCCTTCGTACTACATCTTTGGCCCTGGTTTACTCCAATGCTGAAAATTATGCTCCTGGGTCGGTGTGGCTTAACTGGACACATATCATGCACAAGAGGTTGCTAAACATCCAAATAGTGAAGCCTATGAGCAATTTCCTCATTGAAACCCCTCTGTCGTTGCTTCCAATACTGTGTATAACTCCGGATTTAAGACGCAAAGATGCCTTCTCAGAGTGTTTAAGACGATTCTATCTACTACGAGTATCCCCATTTTTGTAAGACATACATTTTTGGGTTAATTCTCTGGTCTCCCTTAAGGTGGGTTGCCACTATATCTGTCAGGGCTGATATAAATAGAGGGTGATCATTGGGTGCTGCAGCTCGCCTTAAACACTCAGCGCCTACCTCTTTCCCCAGATATCCCACAACGCGCAGAATGACTTAAATGTTGAAAACCACCTCTCACTTAATCTCAAATGAGTTTTCACCAAAAGCCAACTGGGCATTAATTTGGATATGTTTGACGGTTGAAACAAGTTTATGGTAACAAACCCTAAGACTGTCATCAGTATAATCGACCTTTTCGTAAGGAATGAACTATTTTGAGTTGCCCTCATACGGACATGAGAAGATTAAAATATGGAAATATTAGTGGGGAATGGCAAATGATCAGTTATGAGGTTGCAAAGTAGGAATTCAAACTATGGATCACAGAATTATATATGTACAGGATGATTCTTTTTAGTTTGCCACCAGTGGGATCGTTCAAACCCGCAGAGCTTTAACAAACTTTAACTTGGGAACTTCACTTAGGTACTTTTTACTTATCAATCAAACATATATTGTACAATTTAAAAAAAGCCGTTATGTTTCAAAATGTCAGATGTTAATATTTTCCTAAAGAACAAATGTATTTAATGCTCTTTCCTGATGGAAAATGTAAGTGAAGTGAATCAGTGAAGCAGTGTTAGTAATAAGTTTGTACCACTATATAAGTAACAGACTGCAAGAGAGTAACAACTTTAAGGAAATAGTTTTGATGTCAGACAATGCTGGAGGTCAGAATAAAAATCATAAAATTATGATGTTTTGCTCATTTCTGGCTATAAAGTTTAAAGTAAAAGTTAGCCAGTTGTTCCCTGTAAGAGGTCACTCTTACTGTCAGTGTGATCGCAACTTTGGGGCCTACTCGAATGTTTTGAGAAGAACTGCAAGAATTGCCACAGCTACAGACTATGATAAGATAATTTCCAGCAAGTCTGAGTTAATCCATGGCTATGAACTTTTGAAAAACTGGAGTGCTTCTTTACTGGACTATTTCATTTAGTACAAGAATATAGTTTCAAAGAAAACTCCTTTCAAAATTCAGCAATACTGTAGGATGCAGTATAATCCATCAGGAACCATTTCAGCTTCCTCCAGCTACCTCGGTGCATTCATCCCATTCAACTTTCTTGTAAGGGGGGCTAACCTTGACTTTTTTATCCCTGACGCTGTTCCAGGTATGCCAAGAAAACTGTTGAAACCAGCATAAGAGAAAGATTTAAGAAGTCTATTCTGCTTTTTAAGTGCAGAAGAACAGTGGTGGTTTAATGATGTTATAGAAAAGCCTAAAGTGGATAACAATGTGGTTCCAGATAATATAGAAAATGACATAGAAGAGGAGTCAGACTATGAAAACATACTTGCTTATGAGTTTCCATAAATATTTTTCATTTTTTCTCAGTGTAAAATATTTAAGCCATGGCCAGTACAATTTTAAACCAATTTTAAGCCTTGTTTAGGCCAATTTGTACCAATTTATACATTATTTGTATTTTTATACCAATTTTAATTATTAATAATCATACTTTTTAAACTGCAGTGTTTCAGTGGCATTATTTCAACATTATCCTAGTTATTTTTACTCAACCGTTACATTTATGCAAAAACGACTCGTGACACCCCCTACTATTTTGTCTAATAATTTGTATATAAAAAATTATATCACTTAGCAATGAATATATTCTTTAACTAGAAGAATGAACCTTACAGAATATTACAATCTACAGCACTATAAAAAATACTATAATAAGAAAAACGATATGTGTAACTTTCAAAGCCTGTTTTCTCAAAACTGACTTTTCAGACTCAGGTCATTTTTGCACCCAACTCCTCAATTGTAGAAAATTTGATCTTTCGCATTTTTTACGTAATATTAGCCGTTTCTAATTTACGTATACTCAAATAGTTTAAACCCCAACTTTTGGCATGGCATAGTTGAATTAATGAATAAATTTTATTCCAGATAAATTATATCAGCTACAATTTACAAATACAGTATGACGTACAAGTTAATCTAAATAAATAAACTTATCTTAGTCATAAAGCTGACAAATATTAAATTATGGTCCAAGAAATCTGCAAATATTTGACCATGCCTGTGCGTCTGCTGAGTGGCAGTCAAAAAAGAAATGTATTTAACCTAATTATTTTGATAGTTTTATTATTAAAATACGGGGTGTTTAAATTAAAAGAAAACGAATAATTATATTGCACGCTTTGCTAAAAATGGCTACAAACTATGACTACATGGAGAAAACATAAATGTAGATTATACAAAAATATCTGAGATGGTAGCAACAACAAGTATAAATGAATTATATTAGCCTAGAGAAGAGGTGCAAACGTCAGGTCACACGCCGTTAATTTGTCGTAGTGATGTGTTCGGCCTTGTCAACATTAACCTGAGTAACCAGTTTATAGCATTTATTTTATAGATGTTCAATGATGGTGATTTAAACAAGTTTAAGAAATTCAAATATTTACATATATTATGATAAATAATATGGGAAATATAATTAAATATATAAGTCCTCTTATAAACCCCTTATTTATTATATAAGGAGTTTGTTGAGGATAAATACTATAAAAGAATATCCTCAACAAACGTGTATAGTATTATAACCATGACAAAAATAACTTCGATTTCTTTATGTTGTGTTGCAAATATAAAATCAAATTAAACTCATTACAATTAATTTATTTGCTTGAGCTAAAACAAAATCTAAGTCCCAACTATTTGAACGACCCGCTTACAGTATCAAACAACTTCAAAACATCGCTCTCAATGAAATACTCTTTAACAACATCATAAACTTCAAATCCCTCCAAATGAAAGACACGATTACAATATCATCCAACTTCAAAAGACCCTTCACAATGAACGGCATATTTACAATATAAAAAAACAAGGATCCCTCCAAATGAAAGACACACTTGCAATAACTAGCAACGTCAAAGGACCTTTCACAATGAAAGACACGCTTTCAATATTAAACAACTTCAAAGGACCCCCCAAAAGAAAAACAACGCTTACAATATCAGACGTCAAAGTACTCCTCACAATGAAAGAAACGCCTAAAACATCAGCCAACTAAGAAGGACCCTTCACAATGAAGGGCACGCTTACAACATCAGACAACTTCAAAGGACCACTACAATAAGGGGTTGAACTATTGCAGACTTGTTTTATAATCGTACAGATAGAAGACATCCACGCTTGTTCGTGGACACTAACTATCTTGGTCTTCGGAGGTGGACCGCATTATGTTTACCACATCACTCCCCAAGACTACAGTGATATGACCTACCCATCTATCCATACATTAGCTGTATTGACTTAACCACCTATACATATACCTTACGGTGGTTATGACCCAACCGCCCAACCCTACACGTTCAGTAGTATTGACCCATCCACCTATACATTTACCTTACAGTGATAATGACCCACCTTCCCACCCCTGCACGTACAGTGGTATTGGCCCACCCGCCCACCCACATATACACGTACAGTGGTATTGGTTCACCCACCCACCCATACACGCACAGTGCTATTTAATTACTGTAATAATTACTAGTACTGTATTGTGGGAATGCGAAATTTCTTGAATAATAGTATTGTAAGATAGATATATACTGATTAATTGTGTTTCAAATACAGCTGTCGGACAGTAAGTATCGAAGTTTGTTCGATTAGAGAATCAGTCGTGTATCATCTGTGTTTCCCATAGCTTACTTTCAAATTCAAAATTGTATTTTTAGCTACAAGATTCTAGATATTATTGTTGAAACATACTTACTTGGTATGTATAGCATTTTCACATAAAGCTAGGGTAAATTTTAAGCTTAATTGTATTAACCCGAGTGCACCAGGTCCTATGCCATATTTATTTAACATACGTATAAGAATAGCATGCGATATGCAACCAAACGCTCTTAATAATGAACAAAAAACAGGTGCAGTCGACTTATGTCTTCAAAAAATAAGAAAAAAGGATTAATTTTAAAAGAGATTAACTCGCCGTGGCAGAAGATCTCTCTTGCGGAAGCCATACTGGGCAGGAACAGTAGACAAATAAAATAAACAGAAACACAATAAAATGCCTACATTATAATTCTGTGATTGTTCGGGATAGTAAGCGACCTGTATGTTATATTTAACACTTGTAGGGGTTCCAGCGGCCGAGGGGATCTTTCCACCACTGAACTTCCTTACTTCACGGGCGTGACTAACTTATACCTTCACTTTCGTAACAGTGTTTAGTTGAAAAAATAACTGTACTGAACTGTACAAGTTTGTTTAAGTACTATTTATTGTTTACATTATTACTCATTGTGTTAATGCTGTTATTAATTGTTATTTTAAAAATAAGTTCAGAGCCATACTCATAGATATATCTTACTACAGCGTTCATGAATTTCTTGCTGGCGGTTCAATGTAAACAACTCAGCACATGTTGTACACGTTAGATAAATATTTTTTAGTTTTAAGTTGTAAATATTATGAAATAGTATACATTTAATTTAGACTACTAAAATATTTTATTTTATTGTTGGCTTCTAAGACTTATGAATACTAAGAACTATAAATATTTACTTATTTAATGCAATGTTGTATTGTCACTTTGACTAAATAAATGACTTATTAACTTATAGGTACATTTCTTAATATCTTGAATAGTTCAGGGAAAATTTGATGCAAAATACATATTTTCAAAAGATAAGTAAACAAAGAAGTAATTACATGAAACACATTTTTCATAAACGTATAAGTCATACCATAATAATATCCCTGTTAGAAGATTGAGACCATAGCCAAGCTGAATGTAAACTAAATGCACACGGAAACACCCATAGTATTTTAATTTTGTTTACCAAATTGGATTTTTAAATAAAGATATATCTTTATTTACGTTTTCCAAGACCGGTTTCTAAGTTCTCCATCTACGTGGAACAAAACATTTACTTATATACAGTACTAAACTAACGTTAATATAAAATAAACGTTTCCTAATCTAAAACATGACCTAAGAAGAATCAATCTAACTGAAGAAGTACTCTAGGATTGGTTAGGTCATATTTTAGATTAGGAAATTTAATATTAGCATGTTGTACAAATGAATTTTTAATTCCACCAGAAAGAAGATAAAGTGAAAACTGGTTGTGGAAAACATAAAAAGGATTGGTGGCGGAACAAATAAAGGCGTAATTTATTTTATCCCATATTTTCACACTGAAACGATAATTTTATTTATTCTCAACACAGCGATCGTCAATATATGGGAGAATTTGTATTTCGATTGGTATTGTAGGTGTGTTATGTCTTGAAAACTTTAAAATAAAATAGATAACGAAAGAGGAAAATGATTTGGCTTATCACATTACAAAAAGAACAGTCATAAAGATTCAACAAATACATATTATTGTTTTTACTCAACATTATTAAAGAAATAATCAAATAAACTGTTTCAGACAGTTTAACCATAGACCTTCTATTATACCTAGAATTATACCTTCTATTATACCTAGGTATAATAGAAGGTCTATGGTTTAACTAAGCTGAAAAGTTAAAAAGTTGAAGAATATAATTCATATATTATTTTAAAACCTGTTAGTCCTCTCTGGTGTATACTTTTAGTAGGGCTTACTGTAATAGAAAATAGAACAGTACTGAGTACAGTCACAACCATGGATTTAATTCTGGTGTCCGCCATGTTTGTTATTGTCTGTTGTTTGTAGTGTTACTTGCCAAATGAATTAAACGAAACCCATAAATTAAAACAGTTGTTTACCGTATATTCGAGATTTATCGTTTATGTTAACGTGTTTCAGTTTCTTTTTAACAAAATGTTAGGGTTCATTCCTGTCTCTCACGTATTCAGAACTTGGCTTTGTTCCTATGTGGTTTAGGGGAGTACAGAGGTCAGAATCCTCAGACCCAACAACCTAGCACTAAACAACCCTACCTCATCACCAAGGTAGGCCTGGGCAATTTCTTTGTGGGTTTAACTTATTTCTCACAAACTGGCTCGCAATTTTGTTGGGAATCCAGGGGGCTATAATCCAGCCTTTGGAATGTTTGATATTTTTGATGAGGAGAATGATATTTCATTTGAAGATTCTGATAGGTTTGATGAGGATTCCTTGTGCAGTTGGACTAGTGAACCAGAATTTGTGTGTAACAATTGGAGGGGATGGAAAAAGCCTTCTCCTGTGAACTCTACAACTTTATTTGGACCCACAAAGAAATCTTCAGATGGTAAGTAAACATCCAGTTATTAGGTTATAATAAGACATGAAAAAAATATATCGACACTGAGTCGATGTTGTTTTTTGTAATAGCAAACTACCCTAGGTATATGTTGTAAATTATATTTCACCCTATATGTAGAATAGGCCTACCCTGACTTATAGGGCCACTAGGCTGTATAATAATTAATAGAAATAAATTGTCCTCGCACCTAATGCTAATTAGGCCTACTTACATTAAATTCAGTAGATATACTTGGGCTTATACTATATGTTAATGCCTTAAGAAGGCATTAGATACCCTGTGTTGTGCAGTGTATGTTAAGGTCTACACTAAATCTTAGTACAGTGTGATTTATAAAGAATGGTCAAATAAATAAATGAAATGGCTTTTAATGGAAGAGGTGCCCAATATAAACACAATTCACCTCGCCTGCTTATATTAAACACAAGGGCAAGGTTAAACTGGAAATTTAATCCAGGATAGAAATTTCTTAAGCCCCTGAGGAGTGCCACTAACTAGATGAAAGGAGAGTAACAACATTTTAAACTATTATAAAATTAACTAGGCTAATGTGCTTGCTACAGAAAAATTTCAACTGGGAAGTCAGACATTTTAAAGTCTAAAAGATTTAAGATTGATTTATGGAATGTAAGTTTAACCTTTTGTGTGCAGCCATTGGCTATGGCCTTACAGCAGAGAAGTCTGTTGCATTTTCATAAGCATACTTATGTTATTAGAAATAAGCAAAAGTTTGGAAATTCAGCCAAAATTCCAAACTGTTTTAATCTATACATTTACTATATTATGGCCTACAGTGTACCGGTACCTAAGCTGTCTTCTCAGACTATGTGTAATAACATTATTTCAAATAACACCACTGATATTAATAGACCATTTTGCAGACTCGGCAAAACTGTGAAAAGCCTTACTATTATCTCTACTAAGATTTATAACAGTCTACCGGTACTTATTTTTGTTTGTTTTTCTGTTTTTGTGTTTTTAGTTAATTTAACATTTTAACGCTTTTCACTTCAGACAAAAATGTTTGGTCGTTGTCTAAAACTCCAGTCCATGTTATAAAAGTACTTGCAAAAGACTCCAAGCCTATTTTTTAAATTTTTTAAGAGTCATTAAAAAATTCATAGTTTAGTTATTTTCTAACTTAAGCTACGATTTTTGTTTTTATTTGCTATAACATTTTAAATGGAAAATAAAATAAAAAACATATGTACAGTATAACTTTTTTGATTATTTTTCTGTTTTACTTACATGGCCATCTAATAGTGTTATTTGGCCTCGCTAATATTTTTGTTTTTTTTTTTACTTTAGAGTGAAGTGGGGTAGGCCCTAATTATGGGAAAAGATTCAAAACAATCCATTTTTTTTGTTATTTATAGATGTATTAAAAAATAAAATGAATTTGTATACCAGTACGTCAATAGTGTTGCTAGAGAGACTTATTGTATGTTGTTTTTCTTGTTATCTTTAATATTTTACATAAAAAAAAAAAAAAAAAAAAAAAAAAAAAAAAAACATCCCACTTTTGCCCACCAGTTTGGGGTAATTGTGGGATAGGTATGAGGCAATACTACTGTAGGACAGCCATATATCTCCTATACTATAAAAGGTAGGTAAACTAGAGGGAAATAGTTAGAAAGAGCATACTTCATTTTTACAAATAAAAAGCACTAGGCCTAGAAAATATTGAGACAAGTAATTTTTTACGAAATAAAAAAAAGTCTGAACAATCGTTGTTGAAATAGTCAAGAATTACAGTATCTTTGAGTTTACTGAAATAACTAACAAAATTTAAACAGAAGGACAATGAACCATCTAAACAAATTGTTTGAAATTTAAGATTTAAAAAAAACCACTCATAACAAAATTTGATAATCGGTTATTTTTGCATGTTTTTCTTCTAAAAGAACTGCAACTTTTTAGATTTGGCTGAACAAAAGTTGAGATGTAGGCTTATAGGGATGAAGTAATTGTATTTTGGTTTCTACTTATGAAAAAAAAGATTTATACCTTTCGGGTCCATTGAAAACACATTGGGTCTCTTAAAAATTCCAATGTTTTGAGGGTTTTCATAGTTCATTAATTTTTTAAGTTCAAGATTTCATAGGGAAGATTCAGCAAAGCTATAACATTTTTATGCCGTACTAAAAATGGATATGATGTATTTTTAGGTCTTACTTGTTTAAGGGCTTATACATTTTTAACTTCAAATTATTTCTTTTCATAAAATCTCTAAACCTAAGAAACTTCCTGGTCGACCATTTTAAAAGCTGTTTTTATATCATTGGATTCAACGTATTCCCTAACCACTTCAATCACATATTTTCTCAACAGGGCAAATCCCCAATTTCACATGATGGAAATATATTTGATAAGTTATTTTTCTTGGTCATTGGTAAGAGCAGTTTTTTGTCCTCCACTCTTGCTGTTGCCAGATAACACTAACCCGCCTAGTGTAGCGTACTTTTACTTATTTTATACCTATCCGCAACAATTGTGATACCTACTAGTTTTCTCAAGTATGACTTCATTAACTGCCTTTTCAAACACTTCCTTTTGAGTGTTTGGATTCTTTTTCTTATAATTTCTCACCATTTTTGTATAGGATCTAAACTTTATGGTTTAATAATCTTTGAACAACAAATATGACACAAAATAAATAAAAATGGGAATTTAACTATTAAAAATGGGAAGGCAGATTTGATCTGTTTTTCCTACTGTGCTACTGCCACATGGCTGATTTTCAGCCTCAGCTGTGTTGCTCATTTCTAGTATCTGCAGTGTGGAGGTAGCACACATGGTGTAAGTATGCAAGGTGTGCTTTTCAGGAGGACGTTCTGTGCATAACGTCAACCTGGGATTCTAAAGACAAAGAAGAAATCTTTAATTCAGTGCAAGAATCATTAAAATTGGATTAATATTACATTTAAAAAAATAAATATAAATACTTCATACATCTTAAACCAATGATTTGATAATTATAGTACTGTAAGTAAGGAAATATTTTATTTTTTGAGTGGCGAAATTTCATCAGTGGCAGACTTGTAGAGAGTCTATAAGCTAGGTACAGCTTTTGTTTCAAAGATTTTTCTGTACGGTGTATCGTATTTTTGTAAAAAACTGAATTTTAAAGCGTTAAGCAATGCATATTTCTGCAGGCCAGTCAGCCAGATGCAATGAGTTGGGTTGCAAATATGAAAAATCACCCCAATTTTGTGTGTATTTTAGATTAAATTTGATATTTATTTAATGAAATTGATAGTTCTTCATCTATTAAAATATTGTGGTTAAAATGGTAGGGTAATTTCCTGTATTTGCAAAAATTATAGAAAAATAAAATCTATCCTATCTTAGCTTTTGGGTTGTATAAAGTTTTTATATTATTGGCATATAGTTACTATATTAGTAAGATGTTAGTAAGAAGATTTTCTAAAAACTTGTCAGTTTTTAGAAAATGATTTTAATTTTATTTCAAAGTAGTATAAATGACATAGTTTTAAACATAGTAGTTGAAATAATGGTAGTAGGTAATTATTGTAATTACAAAATAAATAATTAAATAAATAAAGCTTTTAAAAGTTTTATTATTTATATCTAAACTGGGTAAATTATTTAAATTTATAAAATACATTTAAAATTGTATTCATCTCATTGGTACTACAAGTTTGTTAATTTTATTTCCACTATTTAATTTTTCTTTTTATGTTCACGTTAGAAATTATTAATATTTTATTTAAATTTTCTATTGAGTATCAAACTAGTCTTTTTTAAATATATTTCATTCAGATGTAATATGTATATTTTTATAAATGTTATTTTTTTAATTTCTTAATTTTGATCCGACGCTGTAATTATGTAATATTTGAATAATTTTGTTAAGATATTATTTACTTTCATTTCATATTGTTTCTCACAGTCATTTCGATTTTCAAGAAGCTGCTATAGCCTTTTTTTTAACAAAAACATTTCTATGACGACTCCTGTACTCTTTTCTTCAGTTGGGATTGAACAAATAATGTTTATTTGCTGTTTACTGTTGAAATGTTTGTGTTGTATTGTGATTTGCATCTGATAAATAAATTCTTATCTCTCAAAATTAAAAACGGTTTTATTATAAAATTATACATAACTCTTGCTCTTTTAAAGAGTTTTGAATCCACACGCCTCGCCATATGGCGAATATATTTAAGCATATATAGGCCTATAAATCAACAATAATCATAATTGGTGAACAATACCTTGACACTTTAACAAGCAGCATAGAACAAGGGGTAATAAGAAGTTATCAGTCGTTTAATTAGATCATATTACAATAAAAACCAACTTATCGATAGCTAAATTTATTTTTTTTATTTATTCATAAGACGCCGATCGTCAAGATATGGGTGGATATGGATTTCGAATGAGTGTGATGAGTGTAGATGAGTGAATGTAGTCATTGTTACAAACTAAGGCCGACTATTCCTTAGAAAGTGTCATTAATTAATATAGCCCATTGACAAATGAACAGCCGGAGGTTATCAGCTGATCCTTCTCAAAATGTATTGACTCTGATTGGGATCGAACTGAGAACCTTTAGCACATGAAGCTGGGATTGAACCAACTACGCTACCGACCTCTTAACTTCTACAAAAGTCTGAATGTTCATATTGACTCTTAAGTCTGCTGTGCAAACTGAATTCACTAGTTCAAGGTAGTTAAAATTTAACTTCTTACCATAGCAAAATGTAAATTTGATATTGCGATTTTAAATGTGGCAGTTCTCAGTCAAATATATATTTGTTCCAAACTTTTCATATGATGTTGGATGGATATCCCTTGATTATGTACATTCATAATAGGTAATTTTTATACGGACATTCCCTTTTTTTATGGTTGGAAACTATCAGTAATCTGGTCTTCAGAACTCACATCAATAATACCAAATCAATCCAAGTAGTAGGCCTATCCTGTCTTGTATTTTATTGCTATGGGGTCAGTCCATGTCAAATCAACACAGTGATGTTCCTCACCATTTCAGATTTTGATGAAATTTGGTACACATGTTGAAACTATAAAAAATAAGAAAAATACCAAACTTTATTGAAAAATCTCAACCCGTTCAGATTTTACAGCCATGTAAAGTTGTAAAAATCGGCCCAAAATTGTCTGACCGACAAATTTTGAAAATGTGATTGTGACCCTCCTAGACTTATCTAGGAGGGTCACAATCACATTTTCAAAATTTCATCATTACCACTACACGTGCATGGGTGGGCGGGTAGGTCATTATTACTGCACGTGCATGGGTGGGTGGGTGAGTCATTACTTCTCTACGTGTATGGGTGGGTGGGTGTTTGGGTGTGTCAATACCACTGCACGTGTATTGGTGGGTGGATGTGTCAATACTACTGTAGGTGCATGGGTGGGCGGGTGGGTCAATATCACTGCAGTGTATGGGTGGGTGGGTGTGTCAATACTACTGTACGTGTATGGGTGGGTGGGTGCAGGCCTATTCCAACGTCTTAAATGAAATCCATGTTCAATCAATCATGTAAAACACGTGTTTTAATCTAAATAAACAACTGCTGTACCCGACTGTGCTGATTTACTTATTGAATGTAAATGAAAACAGCCAACATCAGATCAATATTTTAACAGAATCTCTGATGTTTTATTGTCTATCTTAATAGAGAGTTGAGACAAGGGTCATTTTCTTGCATTTTCTATGCCCTTCCATTTGATATATCACACAACATATGTTGAGAGAAAAATATTTTCACAAATTTCATTTTCAAATTTTGATTTTGATTTTTTCAAAATGCGTACCTTGAATTTTTTTCAAAAAAATATATGTTTTACTTAATGTATTTAGTAAAGTAATATAAAAATTTGAAAGTGGGATTCCTATGGGTTCATGTTCAAAAAATTAATTTTCAAACACAGTTTTCATAAAATTTAAGAGACATTGTGATTGCAACCAAGAAGATACTTCTTAGAATTTATGTATATACCTGTGGAGATATAATTATAGACCTGACTTTTTAAATATAATAATTAAATATTATATGGTGTTAATTTAAGACATTATTAGGATATAATAATGGTAATAATAATTTAATACAACAAATCTGTAATTAATAATATTTAAAAAAATAATAATTGTTAGGTTTACTTATTAATAAAAAATAGAATAGATGAACAACCAACTAGAAGTTAGCTAAAACATGTTAACTGTGTTATTATTTCTGAGTGCTTGGAACATAATACAGTAGCAGTTTATTGCTTTCAAAGAAAATTAATAGGCCTACAGTTTTTAAGAAAATATTTCCAATCTGATTTAAAGAAAATGTTATATTTTTCCGATGGTAGTGTTGCTCAATATAAGAATATGAAAAACATTTCTAACCTATGTTTTCACAAGCAAGACTTCGGGATTGCAGAATGGCATTTTTTTGCCACAGCACATGGGAAAGGAGCATGTGATGGAGTTGATGGCACAGTTAAGAGGTTAGCAACAAGAGCAAGTTTACAAAGACCTTACACTGACCAAATTCTGACACCACAACAGCTTTTGGATTGGTCAGTCCAAAATATTAAAAATGTTAACTTTGAATAATATGTTACCCAAGAGGAGTATCTAGAAACAGAACATTTTTTGAGTGAACGATTTGAAAAGACAGAGCCCATCAAAGGAACACAGCAGTACCATGCGTTCTTGCCAATTGAAGAAAACTTAACTAAAATTAGAGTGAAAAACTTTAGTTATGACACAAGTTACTGTACAGTCCCCACAACCAGAATGATTGAAAAACTACTGATGACAGAAATTAAAGGTTATGTTACTGTTAAATATGATGACAAATGGTGGTTAGCTTATGTATTGGAAAAAAATGAAAATGAAGTTAAAGTTACATTCCTACACCCCTCTGGTCCTGCCATATCTTTTTCATATCCAATTGGAAAACCTGACATTATTTGGACATTAACGAGTGAAATTTTGTGTAAAATGGACCCAATCACATCTACAGGGAGAATAAACAAACTTTCAAAAGAGGATAGTGACCGTTCAAATGAAGCTTTGAAGCAAACTTTGACATACAATATGTAGAAACAACAAAATAAGCCTTTGAGTTTGAAAATTCACTCCTTACTATCCAAATAAATGTGTTTTGTACCAAAGGTAAGCTGCAATAAATGATCATAGATAAGTTGCTCTACCATTTTTTAAAACTTTAAATACTAAGTAATTTAGATATTTAAATTACTTAGTACTTAGCTTCCAGTTATGTTCAATGTATGCCTACCTGGTAAATAATTTAACTTTAGTAAAAGGAAAAAAATAATTAGGAAAAACTAAAATACAGTAGGCCTACTAAATATATAAGCCATTATAATATGAAAACGATTACAAGCTACGAAATTTTATGAAAACTGTTTGAAAATTAATTTTTTAAACATGAACCCATAGGAATCCCACTTTCAAATTTTTATATTACTTTACTAAATACATTAAGTAAGACATATATTTTTTTGAAAAAAAATCAACACGCATTTTGAAAAAATCAAAATCAAAATTTGAAAATCTAATTTATGAAAATTTTTTTTCTCTCAACATATGTTGTGTGACATATCAAATGAAAGGGCATAAAAAATGCAAGAAAATGACACTTGTTTCAACTCTCTGTCTTATCTAGGAGGGTCACAATCACATTTTCAAAATATGTCGGTCAGACAATTTTGGGCCGATTTTTACAATTTTACGTGGCTGTAAAATCTGAACGGGTTGAGATTTTTCAATAAAATTTGGTATTTTTCTTAGTTTTGATAGTTTTAATCTATGTACCAAATTTCATCAACATCTAAAATGGTGAGGTTCAAAATGCTATAATTCTGTGTTGATTTGACACGGACTGACCCTATGTGCAATTCATATTTGATGAGTATCTTTGTTTGTATCACAACATTGAGTTGCATACTCCTCACTTATATAACCATAGTTTTGCTAGTACAGTACTTCTATTGGCCAACACTAAAAAAAAAATATATTGAAAATCTGCATAAAGCTGATCGACCACCTAGAATAGTTTATCGGATATATCCAATATCAATTTGAATATCAACAAGCAGCTAACAAATGAACATCAAAGCAAAATCAAAAGTAATGTATGTGGACATTTAACGTATTGATAAACGAACTGATGAAAATTATGCATTGCAGGCTACACTGGTGTAAGGAAAGATATGTTTTTTCTACTGTTGTGTTTAATTTTGTTGTGGAAACAGATCAATAAAACACGCTTTTAATGGTTAGCACTCGTGACTTTAATGTAGGGGCCACAGGTTCAAGTCACGTAAACAAAAGGAAAAAAATCCACCAACTTATTAGACTGACCCAACAAAAATTGGAAACACCCTATACAGAAAGTACGTACTTGCAAGTAAATGTGCAGTAAACGAATAACACAAAACTTTTAATAAATTAAAACCATCAAGACCAATTTTGTTTATTGTTAATCCTATGTATGAAATCCGAATTTATTTTAAAAGTAACGTCCCCCTTCCGACTTTTATAAGTTTCATTCCAACTTGCAACATAATTATTTTCAGTCTGGAATTATGTCTGATTAGTCCCTTTTTCCTGTTCTCTTCGTGTTCTTTAACTCTAAAACTGGTCGTTTTTTCATTTAATCATATTTTTTAAGCTACATACACCGTTCTGTTTTGGACTCACAAACTTCAATGTGTCAATTGACATCATTAACATTAACAATGTAAAAATAGAAAATAACATCTAAAATATTTTATATAGAACAAGAGACGCCTGCTGACGTGAATCATCTATATAAGTGAGCCTTCTTTACTAATGTTAGTAATATGAAATAAATACCACCAGCAATATCTTTCAAAATGTAAACATGTCGTATTGAAGGAACCCAGTATAGTAGTGACACTAATGTGATCAGCTAACTGTCACACCGTCTTCTGAATGACTGCCAGGGAAGGTGATGACTGCCGAACAACACAAAGCGTCACACCAAAACAGCAGTGCGGCTGCCTTGAGAGGTCAACGCCCTTGCCGTGGCTCAGCCATTTCGAAATGGGTCAGGCTTAGGTCATTGCGCGTTTACGTTCTTACCAGATTGAAGGCAAGGGCAGGAAGGAAATCGTCACGTTTGTTTTACACACAAGTTTTTCCATTTCAGTGTACCTATTAAGGGAGAGGTTCTAATCTCTTACAAGGCTGACGTGACAGGATTGTTTATTTGTTTTATTTTTCGCGTGACGCACTTAGTTGCCGAACTTTCGGTCCCTCACGTCAACTATTTTCATTGTGCTCTGTTTTTTGCTTTCCTCTCTCCAGAACTGGTTATTTTTACTAATATAATGTTCATTTCCTTTTACATAATTTCGGTCCTCTTAATACCGACACGGATTCCGCTCAATTGTTGCCATCGACGTGGACACAACTAGAGAGGTTTGGGGTGTCCATGTTGGATGGTAGTCAGGATTCAGATGTGTAGGGGAGGGAACTGAGCGTCAGGCTTGTCAGTTAGCTGAAACTCAGACCAACGCTACGTGGTTCGTATTCCACGTAAAGCTGCAGGCCCCTTAGTTGCCCTAGCTATTGGGCTATTAATAAATAGCTCTTTCTGAGGAACAGTCAACCTTGATTAGTAACAGTGACTACACTCGTTCATCTACACATTCGCTCGTCATATTCGCCCATGGATTTTTATTCTCTTAGATTTTAGAGCAGTGGTTCTCAATCTTTTTCCAGTGGTGTCCCCCTTATCCAGCATTTAGAATATATTTTTCTCCTGACTATTTTCCCTAATCACTAGAGAAGTTTTAGTCACTAGAAAAATGGTAAATTTTATAGAAACTAGAATTTTGGTTAGATATAAAACAATTTTAGTGATTTGAGCACTACCAAACGGTTGGATACGAAAATTTTTACATTTGAAATTCGCAAATCGGATTTTTGAGTGTGTATGTGTGTGTGTTTTGTGAATTTCAAGAGAGAAGTACCAACCGTTGGCTTAGTTGGGGATTAGAACCTCAACAATTTCATTCAGCAGTTTGAAGCCCATCCACTGAGCTGCCTTGACGCCATGTCGTCCTCATAGTTCGAGGGGTTTTCAATTTTTGAAATAAGGATTTTTGGGGATACATTTTTTTAAATATGAAACGCCGATCGAAGTGAACGTGAGCGGTTACGTATACTGACGATACAGCGTGACGGGTGGGTGTAATCCTTGGAGACTGATCGCTTATAACGTTGTCGTTGATTAGTATCCAGGTGAAAAGACAGGTGATTCCTTTGAACTTTGTTCTACTTTTCTTTTTTAGGGATGGAACCGGGTAGCTCTAGAATGTGAAGCGGGGTTGTAACTTCGCTTCTTTGCAGCTATGTTAGTTATTTTTATTCATTCGTAAGACGGGATTTAAGAACAATAACATTCAGATCGTCAAGGTGTGGGCGAATATGGATTTCGACTGATGAGTGTAGAAGGGCGAATGTAGTCGTTTTAAGAAACTAAGGCTGATTGTTCCTTGGAAAGTGTCCGTAATTATTTGCCCAATGACAAGTGAACAGGCAGGTTTGTATAAATAAAGTATAGATGAAGGGCTGCTCATTTTTTATAATTCATGACCCCGTGCGCAATTATAGTTTTTTTTTCTGAGTACAAACGCGTTTCGCAGTGTTGCGCACTACCGTTGTGGTGCCGCTGAGTCACTGGCATTTTAGTATTTTGTTTAGTTTGGCTGAGCTCAAGATGCTATTTAGACAGTCTTTAGTAAGTAAAAAATAGTTCAGAGGGGGCTGGTAGTCGCGCACATGATAACATTATGCCACGCTGTTTTCTGCAGTTTGTGGACTGAGCGTAGTTGTCAGATCGGGCCCTAGATCAGTTAACAGAAGGCCATAACTAATCGGCGAATCGCACTCACTCCAGTTCAATATGGCAACACTGCACGCACGAACTGTAAACTTTTCCAAGTTTTCAAAGCGTATTTTCTCCCCTAAACAGTACCATGGGCAATATGTGTCTAGTTGAGAGATGAGGTGATGAATGTGTTCTGGCTCTCCACGCACGGTGGCAGTTGGGGTTCGAGCATAACCTAATGTAACTTACAATATATCCCTAAATTGGGGCCCTCGTCTACATCGTCAGTCGTGAAGAAAATGGACCGTCTTAGACTATTTAAGGTCTCGAATTGTGTATAAACCAAAACTCGATGACGTAAATTTGTGACTCGTGACTAGGGATGGTAAATATTTTCAACATCGATATATGGCAAACCAAATGTCGATCTAACGATAATATCGATATATCGGGTAAACCACCCGATATATCGAATTGTAAATGAATTACAGTAGCTGTTTAAAATTATTCACTAACTCTAATGTAAAGGCCAAAAATACACGCATGTTATTCAGTCACTAAATAGAAAAGCCTACTGAATGTTAAAATTAATTATATATATGTACAATAAACAAGTTGTGGCCTGTGACATTGAATGAAAAAAAAATTAAAATAAGAGTAATTATATCTTTATTTATTATGTTAATTATAAAATAATAATAATAACATTGTTATTTTTGTTTTTGACATTTTAAAATGTGTTTGGGCTTATTATAAACACTAAAAATTAAACAAATTAATTCACTAAGGCATTCAAATCAGGCATCTTAGAGTCAGCGTTGCCAACTCACACAGAACTTTATTTACCTGTTCTGCCCACTGGTCTACAATAAACTACATTTTAGTGCGTTAACCTAACGTAAAAAAACTAAATAAAGTTACTTTATTATTTCATTCCATGTTTTGTACGTTTAAGAGGCAAAATGTGTTTTTTGAATCGTGATAATTTTAAGGAGAGAGAATAACGTCAATATTTAGTGATATGATATATCGGAACAAAATATCGATATAGCCGATTTTATCAAAAGAAAATGTCGATATAGCGAAACATATTTATCGATATTTCCAATATAACGATATATCGTTGCCATCCCTACTCGTGACAGACGGGGAACCCTACAACTAGAACATGTCAGTTGAAAAAAGCGCAAAACAAGTTAGAGCTAATGACTGATCGCTGTAGTTATTTTCATAATTGCATAAGTCCAGATGACTAAGAATATAGGATTACTGCATTAAACCCAACACATGTACGTTTAGATTGGTCTGAATTTCTGTGCTGACGAAAAGTTATACTTTAATGGATCCGATAATTATGATTAGATTAGCTTTCTTTTTTATAGTAATTAAGACATCGCTTATTCTGCTATAATTAGCTCAAAGAAAAGTCCATTTGCAACAGTGACAAGAAACTCCGTACGTACGTATACTATCGATCCGGCCAGTGTTGGAAGCCAAACTAAGTCGAGCATAAGATTCGGCATGACTTACAAACGTATCTCATGCTTTGACGGAGTTTGTGGTCGCAACAGATATGTATAACGATGTACCAGTGTTAGGTCAGTGATATCAAGTACTTTTACCTTCCAGCATCGACCATCTAACTCTGAGCATCAAACTAATTTTTACATAAAAATGTAGAATATCATTCAATAACATGCTCGGTAACACAATATAAGCATTAATTAATTACAAGCTCATTTGAATGTATACTTGTAATTAATTCAACATTTGACAGTTCATTTACTGAAAACACTTCCAATCGTTGGTTTTTACATTTCCGAGTGCAGTATCATAGTTCAGTATTTTATTGAAAATATAATTTGGTAGAATTTACATTATTTCACCATCCATTCTGAGCATTTAATTGCATACACTTGTTTCTACGTAATTCCCAAGTCAACAATACACCAGGGAAGTTTTTCGGCAGATCTGATGTCATGCGTCTTTGAGAAACATCTCCACACTTTAGGGTTCAGTCCAGTTCTACAAGTTTTACAGTTGCTAAGTTACACTTCTACAAGTTTAGCTCATCTTTCCGTGTTAATGCCACATTGTCATTGCATTAAAACTGGCAATGGCACACTGTCGCACTCTTTCATATGGAATATGTTAGACATATTTATCTGACTTAACCTGTTTTGGTAGATTTTTATGACCACATAGCATGTTTCGTGACACAGCTTGACAATGAAGTTGATTTCTTCAATTTGCTAAAAATCAACAATTAAGCTTTGCAAATTGGAGCAGAACAAACAGTGCTATTTGTGACGCGGAGAGTATTTCTTGTGGAAATAAGTCATTGACTTATTTTAAACTATGGATTCATGGTTTTTCATGGCACAGATCATGTTGAGTAGTAACTGTACATAACCTGCCATGAAGTCAAACAATGTTTATATTCTGTGCCTTCACTCTAAAGATATAGGACGGTAAAAAGTGTGAAGTATGATGATACATAATATGTGAAGTAACCTTTTTATGATTTGGTTTCAGCAAGTCGGCATTAAGTGATAGAAGACCTGTTGTGGAGGTCTATTACGTGGCGTTGGAGAAAGTTGAAGCGCTTTCCCATTTCTTTCATTCCCCCACTGAATTACTTTTACTTTCGTCATCTTTACGTGATAAATTATGTACTTTCCTCGTTGTAGTCACTGAAACAGTGGTAGCATTGTAGGAATATTATTCTTGACAACAAACTGTGTAGGCCCACTGAAAAACGACAAATTAGTTAACTACTTCCAATCTAGCCGCTCCCGCTTCCCTCTGTAGCCCTTCCAGGACCCCTAGTAACACCAACACCTCTTAGGACCTGGTACGGGCTAACCTATCGCAGGAAGGTGTGACGAGGTGAATCATGAATAGGACACGATAGGCGGTTAAACCGTGACGGCCAAACTCGTTTGACTGACGTAAAGGGCTGAAAACTAACGAATATTCATACATAAATTCTAATGTAGGGTCGATTATGGTATTTTAATATTTTATGTTGTTTGTACGCTTAAGATATTTGCTAACTTCATAGGCCTAAGGGCTAAACTTGGATGGCGGGAATTACAAGTAGGGGATGAAAGATTGAAAATATTATATTTTTATATCTGGCGTGAAAATATGATAAAGAAATGTGGAATTAAATCTTATCTTTCCAACTGGCTTTGTCCTTAATATTGTGAGGTGAAATAAAAATAAATAGTAACCTACTGTCGGCGCAGAAATTATGTGCACCCGAGTTAAAGGTTGTTTTCTAAGGAACTAAGAGGCCTATGGAAAATCTAATCACACCATTGTTTTCCTCGTTCGATGGTACGTTATGACATATGCACCTTAAAATTATATTACGAGTTTTAATATTTTTTTATCGTGGGTAGTAGGAAAAAAAGATTTATAAGTTTTATAATTTTCACTTTTCGAGAAAAAAAAGTTCTTATCAATTCCCTAAAATGTTGTTTTCTTTGTTTCTAGAGGTCGTAAAATTAATTATTTGGTCTTGTTGTAGTCCTTATTACATGTATAACTATGATACATCACTTTCATATCTGTAAGTAAATGCAGTGATTTTAAATTGATTTAAATTAACCTAAATTGATAAATTTATATTGATTTAAAACAATATAAAATCACTGCATTTACTTACAGATATGAAAGTGATGTATCATAGTTATACATGTAATAAGGAATACAACAAGACCAAATAATTAATTTTACGACCTCTAGAAGCAAAGAAAACAACATTTTAGGGAACTGATACGAACTTTTTTTCTCGAAAAAAAAAATGCTATAACTTAATAAAAAAATCTTATAGAAAACATTTCCATCAGTCAGATTTTAAAATATAAATTCAATACAATGACAAGTTTTTTTAGTAATAATGGTGTAAATTTCATGTACAGTAAAAACTAGTTAAAATTACGGTACTACTTTTTTCTAACTACCCAGGGTAAAACATATTAAAACTCGTAATATAATTTTAAGATGCATATGTCTTAACGTACAATCGAACGAGGAAAACAATGGTGTGATTAAGAGTTTTCGTAGGCCTCTTAGTTCCTTAGAAAACAACCTTCAAACTCGGGTACACATAATTTCTGCGCCGACAGTACAATAGGATAGTTATGTGTGAGTAATTCATTCTCTGCACAGATAAGACGACACCTGATGAGGTCTTAGGCTGATGTACTTTCTCTTATGAAGACGAGGAAATGATAAGCCATAGTAATAATAGGTTAACGAACAAAGCTTTCAATTCTACGGGAAGACTTGAACCACAAAGCACTTACGACAACTGCTACTGAAAGTAATTTATTATTTCAATATAACTAGCTGTTCCATATGGCGTGTTTGTTAGAAAAAAATAACACTTGTTTGGTAATCAACCATAGTTTGATATATTTAGATATTTTTGGTGCTCGACATTTTCGGTTGTGAACGGCTGCAAAAATAGGACGACCTGAAGGGCCTATGGGTAAAAAAATAAACCTGTCGACTGGAATCTTCCAAACGCATATACATTCATATGAATAAAATTTGTGGTTTAAAACAAATCATGTGCCCTACCATCTAATACGACTTATAATTACGTATTTTTGGACTTCTGGTGCTATTTAAATAAATGGTTCCAAAGAGTTGACACAAACTTTTCCTCCATATTAAACACTAAAAAACAAAACTTTGAAAATTACCAGTTTGATTCCCAAATATGTTTTTTGCCATACCTAAAAAACTAGTCAAGTTAGAGACATGCGGTTTTTACCAAAATGTATGGAATTGCAATCCACATCTTTCCCCAAAATTGAATCAAAATCGTTTGAGTCGTTTTTGGGAAAATTTCATTTTTGTATGTTTTTAACCATAAAAATAAAAAATTTAAAATTTCAAAAAAGTGAAAAAACGGTATGGAGACATTGACTAAATACACCTTCATAAAAATTTAATAAAAATTGGTCCATCCGTTTGGTCTGCATCGTAGTACACATACACACAGACAGACGCACATTCGGACAGACATCCAAAATGTAAAAAAAAAAAAAAAAAAAAAAAACGGTTTCAGGGGATCCTAAAATGGATTTTTAGAGACCAAATTGTAAAAAAAATTCTTAGGATGATCACAATACTTTCTCTATGCTAACGCATATGGGAGAAAGTAATAACGGAGTATCGGCTCAATTATGGTGGACAATCGTTTTTTGAAATTTTGTATCTATCATACTAACTTTACAGGCACTAAATGGCGTACTATTTTCAAGGGTCGCAATTTTGAAATGAGTACAACATTTAGATTGAAAGAGTCAACTTTTCCATTTGAGAGAAAAAAAATTAAATAAATAAATGAATTTCCCAAACTTTGAGCTCTATATATTCACATACAGCTGAAGTATTAGGTTTATACAACGCTTTTCGTGTCTGACGAACATGAATAAATTGACGGATATTTATGTTAGCTATTAACATATAGATCGTATTAAATTACGACTATGGGGGGCTTTTTTACGAACAAATATTGGGAAAGAGGAAAATGACAGGTTTTAATACTGTTGAGTGGCATCGATTGAAGTCCAGCACTTCACTAACTGTCACTTACAACAGCACGATGACTTATTTCTATATAGCAGACCAAACTGAACACTTCAACATTTAACAAGTAGTCAGTCTATCGCGTTGAATACGTTAACTTTTTAAATATAGGCCCAGTTCCAAAACAGTGACATTTGATGTTTAATCAACGTTATCATCTGTTGTGAAAACGTATAACAGTTCACAAACACCTGTAATTCTCAAATTTGCAGCTCTAATTGGGAAATTCAAATAGATTATTTACAGCTTGAATTAAAAACTGCAAAAGTGTGCTCAAAAATCCACTAATGGTTTGAATAAACTAGAACAAATTAAATAATATACACCATCATTTTATAGTGAATGTAAACATCTGCAAACCGCCCGCACGTGGATTGCTCCAATGTATTCATTTTTACTAACAGTCATCGGTGGACAAAGGAGTATTATTGATCCGAGTTCTTAATTCGAGATTGTCTTAGTGAGTAATTGGACGGTAGCGTAGTTGATTAAATCCCAGCTTCATGTGCTAAAGGTTCTCACTTCGATCCCAATCAGTCATAATACATTTTGAGAGTGATCAGCTGATAACCACCGGCTGTTAATTTGTCATTGGGCTATTAATTAATAACACTTCCTAGGAATTAGTCGGCCTTAGTTTGTAACAATGACTACATTCGCTCATCTACACTCATCACACTCATTCGAAGTCCATATTCGCCCATATATTATAACTATTTATTTATAAGTATTAGCCAACTGCAATCCCGCACGCACATATTAGGTGCATGGGATTGTTGGATTGTTGGAAGCGTGTACTTATTGATACTTTTCCATTTGCATAATACCTATTATTGCATGTATTTCTTGTTAATTATTGAATAAAGATGTGTTGAACCTCTATTCAATAATAAAGTGGTGGGTTGATACCAATTTATGTGTATGGATGGGCCGGTGGGTCAATACCAATGTATGTGTATGGGTGGGCGGGTGGGTTATATCTACAGTACAAACAAAACTGGAATAATCAACTGGTATTGTTGACTGATACAAGTTTTTATAGCTGAGCTGTTTATGGTTTTCTATTAAACATTTAGCTTTAAAAGATGTTCAATTCAATACATTAGTTACGATTTTTTAAACGTATTCTGCCTGTCCGACAGAAGTCGGAGACCTAGGCAGAGACCGAGGCGGAGACCGAGGCAGAGACCGAGGCGGAGACCGAGGCGGACATATATTGACGATCGGTGTCTTATGAATAAATAAAATAAATAAATAAAAAGTGTCTTTTCATCGAGGATACGCCGGACTGTCACGCCAGTTCGTACACAGCGCTAACAGAATCATCGGCGAACAAAGGAAATATTGTTGATCCGGGTGATTAATTATTGACACGTTCGAGAATGTCTTCGTGTGTTTTCAACAAGGATGCGTCGGACTGTCACGCCAGTCCGTACTCAACGCTAAATGAGTCATAGGTGAACAAAGGAAATATTGTTGATCTGGATGATTAATTATTGACACGTTCGAGAATGTCTTCGTGAGTGTGTTTTCATCAAGGATGCGTCGGACTGTCACGCCAGTCCGTACTCAACGCTAAATGAGTCATCGGTGAACAAAGGAAATATTGTTGATCTGGATGATTAATTATTGACACGTTCGAGAATGTCTTCGTGAGTGTGTTTTCATCAAGGATACGCCGGACTGTCATGCCTGTCCGTACTCAATGCTAAATGAGTCATCGGTGAACAAAGGAAATATTGTTGATCCGGGTGATTAATTATTGACACGTTCGAGAATGTCTTCGTGAGTGTGTTTTCATCAAGGATACGCTGGACTGACTCAGAGGTTCAGGTAGACAGGGCGCGATTTACCCAGATTTTTGATGGGGCGCGATTTACACAGGGCGCGATTTTCATGCATTCGTCACGCTAGTCTGTACTCATCGCTAAATGAGTCAGCGGCGAACAAAGGAAATATTGTTGTTCCGGGTGATTAATTATTGACACGTTCGAGAATGTCTTCGTGAGTGTGTTTTCATCAAGGATACGCCGGACTGTCATGCCTGTCCGTACTCAATGCTAAATGAGTCATCGGTGAACAAAGGAAATATTGTTGATCCGGGTGATTAATTAATGACAAGTTCGAGAATGTCTTCGTGGTTTTGTTTTCATCAATGATACGTCAGACTGTCACGCTAGATCGTACTCAACGAGTCAACTAATTAGATTAGTAAAAATTGAATGAGAGGGAAAACCATGTTGATTTGAAGATAATTAAAGTTTAAACTGTGGAAAAATATTTCTATGTAGGATAATTACAAATACTTTTGCTAAAGTAAATAAATTGCTACTTTTTGGAAGTTGGTGATTTCAAATTGAATTCTTTTTTTATGTTGTTGAACCATATATATATATGGGTTTCCAAAGAGAGGGGTATTCATTCTTAAGTAGGTTTGAATTAAATATACCGCATAAAGGATCAATAAGTATGGTGGTATCAGGCGTGGACCAAATGACCATTATCTGCTGATGTCTCTTCGTTTGGTAGCTGTCTTGTGTTAAAGGGTCAATCCATATGTAGTGGTCCAGCAGTGGTTGCTGCAACATTTTTATTATTTTTCATAATTTTATACGTATAAGTACCACTCATCAGAAGTACAAAAAGTATGTTATTTAATTTTTAACATTTTTATTTTACCGATGGCGGACATTTTTGCTTCGGCAAAACGCCTCTTTTAAGTGAATTTCGAACTTTGCGGAGAAGCACATATCTCCTCTTCTATTCATCTTAGAACATTCAAACAAAAACCAATCTCTTAGAAGAGTCTGAACTTTAATTTAAGTCCTTACAGATATGTCCTTAAACTGAAGTATAAGAGCCCAAATATATATTTAAGTTTAAGGGCCGAAACCTTCTAACCGCTTCAAACTTCGGCACAGTCTGCAAAAGACTTCCTCACACCAGTTGCCAGAAATTCGTGACGGGACAACTATACAGCGAAGAGATAGATACCCTAGGTCTTCGCTACGGTAAGCAAAATGAAGCTGTGGCCTTGGAGGAGCTGCGAACTACTGGTGGTATGGACATCAGGGAATGTGGCCTTTTTATCGACAAAGAAATACCTTTCCTCGCTGCTACTCCTGATGGTGTGATTGGGGAAGACGGTTTGGTGGAAGTGAAGTGTCCTATATCAGCTGAACACCTCACACCAGATGAAGCAATTATCCACTATCTCCAAAGTTTATCTTGGACTTTTTCAAAAATCAATTTTCACACATTTATTTTTTCAAGAAGGCATCAGTTCATTTATTTGTTATTTTTTATGTGATAGGTTTATCGAGGTACTTCAAACTCACAAAGATTCAAATTGTGGACTAGCATAGTTTTTAGAAACAAATTTCTGAAATCATGAAATTTTCAAATTTTTCAAAGTTCAAGGATTAATATCTTTTTTGGACATGAAAATAAAAATTTCAAATTAATCCCAGTTTTAGTATTAGAACAGAGGAACAACCTGCAATCATTTGGTTTTGTGGACTTAATTATTTACCAAGGTATATAATGTGGAAAAGTGTCAAAATTGAAAAAAAAACAATTTCGCTCCAGCTACTTACAATGCAAAACATAGCTAAATATTATGCTTTTTTATGCCTGAAATATATAAAACAATGAAACACATATAGTTATACCATTTATTAATATACAAACTTATTTTCATGACTGATGAGCATTGAGTAGATGCGAGATTTCATCACACAAACATAGTGTGATGTTGAAGTTGCGCCAGTTGCTGTAGGGGTGTGGTCTTCTTCAAGATATTACTCAAAGAGACACATATTTCATAATTGTTGCTGTATTTTTAGGAAGTTCTTGGACCAGCAGGTTCATAAAAGTGAACAAAACAGTCAAGTTATGGTCTCGATTGACAGATGGAATTTTCCGAGCTACCGCTGTTTGTCACAAACAGGCAATGGTACCATGTTCCTCCAAAGTTAACATCACTCTCTTTGATGTTATTTAAACTCTTTGAAGTCCACGGATTTAGATGTTTTGAAGCACTTAACTTTGTTGTCTGCTACAAGCACAAGTCGATAAAAAGATCAGGGTCCAGGAATTTTGAGGCATTCTTTGAATCAAACTTCAAGTTCTGTTTCATCCTTTTGCTATTTCCCCACTGTCAACGTTAAAGTACACTATATATTTAGAGTTTTCAGAGCATAAACTAAACATATGTATTATTAGTATTGGGTAAATCAGCAGGCTATTGTCATCCTTTTGTTTACTCTTATTTTGATGATGACTCAGGACTGGTTAAAAACTACAGCTTTTGTATAGTAAGCAACTATCAACAACACAAAAACTGCAGATATTATTGGAAAACAAAAACCTTCCAAAAATATCTCATATTGAAGATATAAAAAATATTGTACCGGTTGTAAATTAAGATACATATTTTTAACGGCAGATTGACTTTTAAAATAACAAAGAATGAAACAGAACTTTAAGTTTGATTCAAAGAATGCCTCAAAATTCCTGGAACATAATCTTTTCATCGACATGTGCTTTCGGCAGAAAAGAACAAAACAAAAATTTGAAAATTTAATGATTTCAATAATTTGTTTCTAAAAAACTATACTAGTCCACAATTTGAACTTTTGTGAGTTTGAAGTACCTCGATATACCTATCACATAAAAAAATAACAATTAAATGAACTGTTGCCTTCTTGAAAAAAATAAATGTGTGAAAATTGATTTTTGAAAAAAATCCACGATATACTTTGGAGATATATTTGGGCCCTTATACTTAAGTTTAAGCAAATACATGTAAGGACTTAAATTAAAGTTCAGACTCTTCTGAAGAGATTGGGGTTCATTTGAATGTTCTAGGATAAATAGAAGAGGAGATATGTGCTTCTCCCCAAAGTTTGAAATTCACTTAGTGTTTTACCGAAGCCAAAATGGCCACCACCGGTAAAATAAAAATGTTAAAAATTAAATAACACACTTCTTGTACTTCTGATGAGTGGTACTTTTAGAAATAAAAATATGAAAAATAATAAAAATGTTACAGCAACCAATTAAATTATTTCTGGACCACTTCATATGGATTGACCTAGATAACCTAGATAGATAGTGAACTAGATAAAAGTAAAATATTAAAATATGAGCACATATTTTTAGTTGAGACTTTTCAAGGGCTTACACAATAACTCAACATAGATTTTTTAAGCTGTCTCAGGAGGCAGGAACTGGACAGGTGTCACCTACCAGCATATCCTGTCTGCCCTCAACATCTGCCAGCCACCATACATTTCTCAAGAGCACAGCTAATTTTCTACCAATCGCTATAAATTTGTCTCCGTTAATCTTTATTAATTGATATATAAACAGGCAAAAATGTTGTTTTATTTTTTACTTACAGTAAATTATATATATCTTATCATTATGGTCATTATTGTGCACAATGACTTGATAAATAAAGTTCAGGGTTGGCTTTCGGCTATACTGTAGTTGGTTTATAGATTAGGACTTTAAAAAGTGACGTTATTGATATTCATTAAGATTGTGTTTTGACTAATATTAAAATGGAATGAACATCAATTCAGACACTTTTACATAAACATTAACATTTGGCTGTTTCTATAAAAGTAGGTGATGGGTCATTCAGTAGAACGTTCGATTTAGAGGATAACTCCAAAATTGATACTAATAAAATGTAATGCACTAAATTTTGCACATCCTTTCATTCAAAACCTGAACATTACATGTTCCATTGTTTTGATAGCTAAAGGAGTTGTGAATTTGGACTTTGCGTCATTTACCTATCGTTTTATGGAAGCATCGCCAGTTGATTTCATGACCTGTATATCACTGAAGCACATCAAGCTATACTTTTTAGTGACTACAAAGGACAAAACCATGCTGCGCTGTCACATGACTGTATAGTTTTCCATAAAGTTTATATACAAAATTAACTGTAGGTAATCCACTAAAACCACTACATTAAATTATACACAAAAATCTCTTCATGGATTACTCAGCACTCCTCCTTAATGAGCCTAAAATCACAATTCATCAAATAACATGGTAGTTATGGCTTACTCACAACGCAGTACATCAAATTCTTCACAATTATATAACACTCTTCATGACTCACTCACAACACAATACACAAGCACCATGACAGACAATCCAGCAAGCCAAAACATACACCTCTTGATGGCTCACACTCATAACCCAACACATATACCTTTTGATGGTGCACACCCACAACTCAACAGATAAACCTCTTGATGGCTCACACTAACAACCCAATACAAACCTTCGATGTCTCAAACTCATAACCCAACACATAAATCTTATTGGCTCACTCCTACAACCCAACAAATAAACCTTGTGATGGTTCACACTGACAAACCAACACATACCTTTTATGGCTCATACTCAAAACCCGACACATAAACCTCTTGATGGCTCACACTAACAACCCAATACAAACCTTTGATAGCTCAAACTCATAACCCAACACATAAATCTTATTGGCTCACTCCTACAACCCAACAAATAAACCTTGTGATGGTTCACACTGACAAACCAACACATACCTTTTATGGCTCATACTCAAAACCCGACACATAAACCCCTTGATGGCTAACACCCATAACCCAGCATATAAACTTATTGAATGTTGGCTTACATCAACAACCCAACAAATAAACCTATTGATGGCCCATAATCACAATCCAACATAAACCTTTGATTGCTCTCACTCATAACCCAACTCATAAACCCCTTGATGACTCACACCCATAATCCAGCATAAAAACTTATTGGTGGCTCACATCAACAACCCAACAAATAAACCTCTTGATGGCCCATAATCACAACCCAACACATAAACCTCTTGATGGCTTACACTAACAACCCGACACAAACCTTGATGGCTACTCATAATCCAATACATAAACCTCTTGATGGCCCATACTCACAACCCTACACACAAACACCTTGATGAACAATCCTTACTAGCCACAACATAAACCTTTTAATAGCTCATAATCCAACACAAATCTGACGACTCACACTCCCAACCCAACAAATAAACCTCTTATTGGCTCACTCATGAGACATAACTTCTTGATGGCCCATACTCACAACCCATCACATAATCCTCTTGAAGGCTTACACTCATAACCCTGTACATAAACCTCTGATGGCACATACTGACAACCCAACACATAAACCTTTTGATGGCTCACTCATAACCTAACACATTAACCTCTTAATAGCTCGTATTCATAACCCAAGACAAACTTCTTGGTGACTCACTCATAACTCAACATGTAAACTTCTTGGTGACTCACTCATAACCCAACACATAAACCTTTTAATGCCTCATGTTCATAAACCCCTCGATGGTTCATATTCATGGCCCAAAACTGCTTTGCAATGATATATCGTTGTTGCGTAATTCATTCGTAGCACTGTTATTTTTTGGGTTATCTTTATGAAATTTGCTTTAATAATAATACAAATAAATATATTTTAATTTCATATTAGTTTAATATCTAATTACATATCATATTTTATACTATACGTGTTTGGAAAATGTAAGGTGTATTATTAGGAAGTAACTACAAACCTCATTGTGTTGTTTGTTTATTGTGTAATGTGAGGTTATTTGTGCGAATTGTTTGATTTATTGTTTCATCCAACATGAGTGGACGTTAGTCACAAGTTAGTGATTGATGAACTTGAGATTACGCACAGTGTATATTAGATGCGGACCCAGAATGCCTCATCCACCATGTGTTCCAGTGGATTTGAGTAAAAACACTTGTGTATATAGTGTAAAAATTTTTAAAATTTTCTTTTTATTCTTTAAACATAATTATTTTAAATGTTCAATAAACACAGTAGCAAATAATGTTTATATAAACTGTATATTGTGCCTAAACTAGGATAATATACTTCGGATCACCAAAAATCACTTTAACCAAAAACACAAAAACCAGTAATTGACTCTTGTGTTTTATTTATCATAATAAATTTCATAAAAATAGTGCAATACCTTTGATATTTTCAGGATTTAAATTTCAAAACATTTGCTTTTAGGAAATAATATAGTGAATGGCTTTAATATTTACCATGAAATGTGTTTTTTTGTTTAAAAATAAAAAAATTGTATAAAAAAAGTTTGTTTATATTTTGGTAACAAAACAATATTTTTATAGGGTTCTAATGAATATTTATATACTGGTACATATTGCCAATTTAATTTACTAATAATAAAAAAAAAAATATTCCAAAATATGAAAAATTACATAAAACACTTAGATGATTTCTATAAATTTATGCAAAATCAAGAATTTTTGCTGGCAGTTTTGGATGGATACACCTGGCAGTTTTCAGAGAAATAAAAACGTTCAATCTGGCAACCAAAGTGTTAATGGCTCACACTAACAACCTAACAAATAAATAGGGCTATCTTGATTCTTCACCCTAACAACCTTGTCTTATGCTAGCATTTATTTTGTAGTAAAAACGATTCAAAGACAAAAATATTTTAATTTCAAACTTCTTTCTATTTACTAATACTGGACCTCAATAAACACTCTTGTCCTAGAGGTGTTCTGTAAAACCCAGATCATGCAGACCTTGCATCTTTAGTTAAAAATTAGGGGTATGGCGATTTATTAAAATTATGCTCTGAGTTTCTTATAGCAAAAAGTTAAAGATAGTTAATGTTTCAGATACTGAACAAGTCACAGCCTTGTGTGAGTTGGCCGCAAGATGTGTCGCATCTCACATTCCCTTCGAGCTAGTGGAGCATGTGTACCCACCAGTTCCTGAACAGCTGCAGTTGCGCATCGCATATTGGAGCTTTCCGGACAATGAGGAGGACATTCGTTTGTACTCCTGCTTGGCCAACTCCAGCGCAGATGAGTTCCAGAGAGGAGAACATCTTTACAGGAACCGGGCTGTTAAGGACCCTCTTCAAATTGGTGAGTTATTATTTGACTAGGGGACACCTATGCACGTTTCGCTGTACTCGTGACACTTCGGCCTCGGCATGTGACTTTTCATTACAAATATTAGTGTTTAACCTTTTTACTATTTATTATTGTTTAAATATTTAACCTATTTACAATTTTAAATATAAACATCCAATGTTTTTACTTAAGAATAAAATAAATAAATTTCGTAATTAAATAACTACATAAATGTAGGATGGTTTTGGGTTAGATATATCAAGATGGATGTTTTGAATTGGGGAATAACTGTAGTTGCAAATATTATCAAACGAGTTCTAGCCAAGCTACTCCTCTGGGCTCACGAGTGATAGAAAAGGATGAGAATTGACCTTTGTGCATGTGTGGCAACGGCACGGGAAGTATTGCGCAGCGAGAGTAATTATTGTAAGATTCATTGTAACCATTTTTGGTGTAACCTTTGACAAGGGTTTTGCAAAACATCTTTAACTATTTAGCAGTTAACAAATTATACACTTGATGATACATAATCACTGACACCTGTCTTTTATTGATGTTATAAACGTTGCATCCTTTTTTTGTTGTACTACTCTTTTCAATTAAAAATGTAATGCAATGAATGATTTTGAATTATATTGTATAAACATAAATAATACCACTGTGCGTGATTAAGACATTGTATAACACAATTATATGTCTATGAATGTCTGTAAATAAAGGAGCAAAGCCGAATCAATAAATAATAAAGTGTTTAAACGATAATATAAACTATTTAAATGCACTTGAAACTATCATTTGGTTTGTATTTTTATATTTTTCTAAAATACTTTTTTAATTACCATTCTAAGATTGCACAAAAATAATAAATCTCAAGATAGCAAGTAAAACTAAAGATTATTTTGTCAAATTCTTAAAATAAATTAAATGATTGGAATGTTAGCTGACACCGTTGCAATTGGAGTCACCACAGAACAGCAACTGTCAGGCACAACTGTTTCAGGTAAACGATAATGTGTGGGGTAGCTGATGTAGATAACTCAAAGCCAGTTGGACATTGTGGATAGCGCAGGCATCATGGAATTTGAACCAATTGTAACTGCAAACAATACATTCTTAACAATCATATTTGGACCACTACTTTTTATGGCTAAATTATGTCTGTCATGTCAGTTTAACCCACAAATGGTTCATTTTAACATTCGTTGTGGTTACACCTGTTTTGCTAGCGTTGCAGTGTTTATTTCAAAAAATCATAAAACTATAATTTAGAGTAAAAACAATATCAAGTAGCATATTTCCTTGTTTAGTATAAAATAGAGAATTAGGAATAAAATATTGAGGTTAGGTTAAAGGGCACTAGGCCAGGATTTAGTATATTAGAGAGATAGGACATCAGCAAATTTACCTTAAAAGACTACCTCCAGATCAAGGGTACCCCTATGGGTACCCGCATGGCCCCTTCCTATGCCAACCTGTTCATGGGGAAATTGGAGAAGACTTTCCTTCAAAAACAACCCGTCCAACCCCTCTGCTGGCTCCGTTTCATCGATGATATTTTCATGATCTGGACTGACTCCGAAACCAATCTTGAAACCTTTCTTCAAAGCCCACAAAACTTTTCATCCCTTAATTTGACCTGGCAATCCTCTTCTGAACGCATAGTCTTCCTTGATGTTGAAATTGGATTGGAGGACGGTGTCCTTCAAACTGATATTCACATCAAACCTACCAATAAACAACAATACCTTCACTATACCAGCTGTCACCCCAACAACACTAAACGCTCCCTACCCTATAGTCTAGCCACCCGTGCCAAACGTATCATTTCCTCTCCCAGAAACCTAAATCAATACAACAACCAACTTGTCAGTGCATTCCAAAAGAGAGGTTACCCTACCAACCTTATTAAAAACCAAATCCGTTTAGCCCAGTCCCAAAACCAACCCCAAACCAGAAGCAGTTCCCAATGTTTACCCTTTATCACTAATTACCACCATGGCCTACAGAAACTCAACCAAATCCTGAGATGGCTTCAACATCTTTAAAGCTTCCCCCCACACCAAAAATCTCCTTGAAAAACCTCCTACTGTGACTTTCAGATAAAACAAAAACCTCTGCCAAATCCTGGTCCATCCTAAGTTACCTGATCCCAACATCCTGACCTGTCCTAAAGACCAGCAACCACCCGGTTCTAATCCTTGTAACAAGAAATCTTGCAAAACCTGCCCTATTCATCTCTTTTACCATATCTTTTACCAGCTCAACTACCTCCTTAACCTACAAGATACCTGGAAACCACTCCTGTGATTCCACCAATCTAATTTATCAACTCCAGTGCCAGCACTGTCCTGCCCAATATATTGGCCTTACCAGTGAAACCATTCGAAAACGCATGAATGGCCATAGACATGATTGCAAAGTCCAGAATCCTGAAAAACCTGTCTCAGCCGATACTCTTCTCCATAATCAAAATTTTGATCAGTGTTATACCACTAAAGTAATCAGATCCCTTCCTTCCCATGCCAATAGTTCCCAACTCCGAAGGATGGAATTAGCACACCAATGGATAACAAAATCCCGTGACCCACCTAATCTGAACATAAGATAGACCACTTCCCTTCAAGCCCTTCCCCATCAGTAAACAATAGAGTGGAACGATATATTATAAACGATATTTATGCCACAAATAAGCCAGCTGTGGGTTTTTATTTACAACGGATGTCTAGTTGTCAGAAAACCGATGCATAACCTACCAGACCTGTACATCAACGTCGAAAAACCGACGGGTAACCGTTTGAGCTTTAAACTACTTATCATAGTCTTCATTGTAGTTTTACTGTGTAGATCAGATCATACCTTGTGCTATTTATTGACACTCGTGTTTAGGTTTCCATCTGAGTGCCAGCGTTGCAGTCAGTATAAGCACGTACAATGTGGCCGTTACTTTTGACCGCAGGCGGATCACCTCCTGCAACTGCACCTGCAAATCCACTGCCTACTGGTGCTCTCACATTGTTGCAGTCTGTCTGCACAGAATACACCAGGTAAATATCTATTAAAATACACCTAAAATAACGTTCATTTTGGTCAGTTTTAGCCTATACAAACAACATAACTATCCTGGTTAAATTATCCATTACTTAATATAATTAAAAATAGTTGTATTTAGTGAAATATTACTAATACTTAGGGAACTATAGACAGATATACCTAATAATAATATTAACCCTTTCAGTGCCTTGACCATTTCCCAAAAGGATGTGCATAAATTGCCGGGCTGTTTTTCACAAATTTATAAGTGTTTGGGAAAAACATTGTGGAAAAGAACTATATACCCTATATTCATAATTTTTTGTTTTAATTTGTAGAACATGAAATTCTCTACAAAATAGATATAGTAATAGGACAAAGGTAAATAATAATTAAATAATAATATTAAAAAGTAAAAGAAGAAAATTAAAAAAAACAAACTAAGTTTGTACTGAATTTTCATATGTATAACATTTTTTTACCTTTTTGTTTTATTTATACCATGTAAAAGACCAATAAAAAACAAAAAAAATTCATATATAACATGAATTTATAGTTTGATATTTGACTTGATTGAGCAATATAAACAGAATTCATTGTAAAGCCATTTTTCGTCACATTTCTGTAACTCGGTGAAAAAAATGTTGTTATAAAAAAACTCTGTATCCTAAATTCATAAATCTTTTTTACATTGTAGAACATACAATTTTATACAAAATACATATAGTAATCAGACAAATTGTGAAAGGAATACAATTGAAAAATTTAGTAATAATAGAAAAAAAAGAAAAAAAAAGAAAAAACTATTACCAAATAAACAATCACATCAAACTTATATCCTTTGATATAATAATGACTATCACAAATTATATGTTTCAAAATAGCAAAGTAAAACTGTATTACAAATTACTTTTAGCAACAACAAACATAACACTGTCAAACATAACCAAAAGAACTGAATAATATTCGTGTATTCTACTGACTGCCTTCTGAATCAACACCAGCCGACAAATGTCATTGTTATCTTTTTTCTCGATTACCAATTCAAAGACGTAAAAGAAAGAAATACAAAAATGATACCAATCGAAAGATTGATTCATTCGGAATATGGCGGATCTTTATTCGAGTCGATCGAGTACATACTATATGAAATATTATGAAAATACGGATCGTCAACTGGGTCGGCGCTGGCAATTTACGCATAAATTACATCGTCGACTATGTTCGACGCTACGGCACTGAAAGGGTTAGTTAGATAGTTGACACTAAGAATAAAAAAAAAAAACCATACTTGGTTGGAACAAAAACAATTAACATTTAACTCGTGGCTCCCCTCTGTTCAACTTATAATGATGATAATATCACGTGTAAAGAAGGAACTTGAAACACAATCATAGATTTCATTCACATCGTATCTTATTTAGGAGAAAATCAGAATACTTGAGAAAATTGTAGTGATATAATGATTTTTTTCATTTAATAACAATTAACACCTTTTTGTCAATGTTATACTCGTTTAAACTGTATATACTCACTTATTATACTAAACGAAAAATAACTTAAACTGTATATACTCACTTATTATACTAAACGAAAAATAACTTAAGGGGTTGGACGATCAATCATATCATTCCAACAATGCCAATGCCAACTACTAGTGATTGCCATCGTGAATAACTATTGAAATGTTGGTAACCAAATTCATATAGAAGTACTTTCAACATTAGGACTTTGTGTTACTGTTCTAATTTTTCTAGGTGAATCTTAACATTCTCCTGTCTATTTTTTTTTTGTGCAAATGAAGTCATTTATAATTTTAAGTAGTGAAATACTTTTCAGTTAAGTTTTTCAGGAAGTTTATTTGCTGAAAATATTCTACTGGATAAACACAATCAATGGTTTATTTATCTGAAACAATTATCTAACGTGAATTGTAATGTTCTGTTATTTAAATATTGTTTTAGTATATACATATGAAAGTCATTATATCTCTGTTAAATCATTTAATTTGTAGTTAATTATTTTCATATCAGTAATATTTTTGCATTTTAATAATGCCCATCATCTTTGTCTAAAGCAGTAGACTATAGAATATTTATTGTTGTTTATCTTTGTAGTGAATAAAAAAAACTATGGAAACTTGATAACAGCTATTAAACTATGAAATGTTAATACAGTAGAACTCCAATTATCCGAATCAATAGGGACCATACCTCATTCGGATAATCAAAAATTCGGATAATTGGATATTTACCGAAATTTGGGGCATTTGAAAGAAAATACTTAATTTTCGGTACTGTAATGTATACATTTTGATTTAATAATGTACAGTATAAAACGAGAACATTTTAACACATTATATTGGGCATACTACAAGTGTGTTACATAAGTTGTTTATGTAAAAGTTATTACTTGCCAAACATCTCAGTCAAAATAACCTGTTTGACTGTCTTGAAACGTTTTCGTGCAGCCAGGTCGCGCATCCGCTTCACCGTGAGAAGCTGCATGTGGTCACATTCAGGTTGGCGCTCCATCCACCTTAACGCTGTTTCAAGGCCGGCAAACGCTTCGCTAGCTGATGGTCCCATATCTGCTTCATCGTCCACATTTACGTCATCTTCTTCCTCGACACTTTCTTCTCTCACATTTTCAATAAGTTCATCATCACTTAAAATTTGATACCCAGGGTCTGAAGAGTCACACATCACCCACTCTCCTACATCTTGAGCACTAACTTCTGAACATCCAGGAATTTTTAAAAGAATGTTTCTTAATTCCTCAAGTGACAAGTCATCTTCATCTGTCTCCTTTTCGTTTTCTTGGGCTTCTTTTTCCGCTTTCTCCTTTTCCTTCTCGTCTTCAGTTGATGTGCCTTTCAACTTGTTCCACGCACGTCTTAAAGTGACCGATTTAACCAGACTCCGAGCTTCCGCCACCATGTAAGCGCAATCTTTCAAATTTATTTTCTTGTGGTTACTCAACATACATTCTTCATCTTCTCCCTCCACCAAAAGTTTCCTCAAAAGTTGTCTTCTGTAGTGGCGTTTCATGGTCTCTATAACAGACTGGTCCATTGGTTGCAACAAGCTTGTTACGTTTGGCGGTAAAAAGATTGTTGTAAACTGGCCATTCTCTCTTTCCATCAATTCTGCAGTGGGATGTGTAGGCGCATTGTCAACAATCAAAAGCACTTTACTGCCCTCTTTACCCAAAGATTTTTGGTGCTTTTTTACTTCAGGAATGAAAATGTCTTCGTACCACTTGGTGAACAATGCAGCAGTCATCCAAGCCTTGGGTTGATGTTTGTAATGGAGGGGAAGTTTTTTCACATTTTTAAATGCTCTAGGCCTTTGTGACTTGCTAATCAGAAGAAGAGGTATTCTATGGTTTCCCGTAGAGTTCGCACAGTTAAGCACGGTAACACGATCTTTACTTATTTTATGTCCAGGAGCACTACTTGCCCTTTTAGATGCCAACGTGGTTTTGGGCAAAGCTTTCCAAACAAGCCCGGTTTCATCAGCGTTGTATAAAAACTCTGGATCGTAGGAGTCTGCCAAAACTTTGAATTTTTCAATAACATTTTCTGCAGCTTTTGGGTCCGCCGATAACTTCTCGCCACTTAAATCAAGTTCACGGACACCGTGCCTGGACTTAAAATTTCTTAGCCACCCGTTGCTTGCTTTAAAGGTTGCATAACCAAGTTTCTCGGCAAATATCTTGGCTTTTTCACAAAGAATCGGACCGGAAATCGAGTTTTCCATGGATCGTTGCTGCAAAAACCACTTGAAAACAGCATCCTCTAAATCTTTGTTTGTTGCCGCCTTCATTGATTTTCTTGAAGAACTTCCATCTTCGTTTTCAAGCACTGACACAAAGTTTAAAAGTGTAGCTTTATTCTTTTTAATGTCTGAAATTGTTGCCTGCCCAACACCGTATATCTCAGCCAACTGCTTACCAGTAACTCCTTTATCGGATTGATCTATAATTTTTAATTTATCCGCCAACAATAACACAACACGTTTTCTTTTGGAGGCCATGGTAAACAATCAAAATCACTTACTGCACATACACTACAACGCACTCACAAACAAAACAAAGCGACTGTACGAGCAAAGAGTATCACGGTAGCAGGTCAACGACGCACTGACTATCAGAACAAAAGCGGAATGAGGGTGAGGGGGAAGAGGGAGGAAGAAATTGGCTAAAAATAGAACACTACAGTGTATGCACTAGGAAACAGTGACTCATTGCCCCGCGCAGCGCCTATAGTAGCTTCGCGGAAGGAAGAACAGCAGCGCACAGTAGCTTCGCGGGAGGAAGAACAGCAGCGCGCAAAGGCTTCTGTGTTCTTTAATATCGATTCTTCGTTATTTTGCGATTTAAAATTCGTTCTGTAAGCGATTCGGATAATCGGCGATTCGGATAGTTGGAGTTCGGATAATTGGAGTTCTACTGTACATTTCGCCATAAGAAGTTAATTGTATAATTTTCATGGCCTTTTTATAAGTTTTGAGTGCTTGTATGACGTCCTATTCATTAGTCGGTTATTGATCTTGAAATTTAAGCGTTTGTCAAGTTTGGTATGAAAATAAAGTTCTATTTAAAAAACTAAAAATCTGACTTGACAGTTGCCTCTAACTTGAGTAGTGGGTTAATTTGTTTCTAGTAGTAGTTTATAGTTTTGAGTAATGGGTTATAATTATTGAATTTACAAAGCTATGAAATGACAAAACTAGATTTTATTTACTTCAACACCTAATATTTTTCACTACTCCGAGTATGAAAATTGCACAAAATAAAATGTTGTAATATATTGGAAAGTGGAAAGCTTTGATATAAAATAGTTTTGTGGTATCTTCAACAACTTAAATGGCATTTTCTGTGTTCTCCACATTCTTCTTCCAAACAATGGGGGGAGGGGGAAGGTTGAAGTTCGTTCATAAGATCTAGTAGTCAAAATACAATTGTGGAAGTTTGTGAGCCATAAGTTTACCTAAACATTATAGAACAAGTTATGATCGAGCCACGAGTAATTTTTATGTGATTAATAGTTATTGCCCAGTTTTGTTATTTCATAAGTTTACCTAAACATTATAGGACAAGTTATGATCTAGCCACGAGTAATTTTTATGTGATTAATAGTTATTGCCCAGTTTTGTTATATCATAATTTAAAACGCCCATTATTCAAGCTAGAGACAACCTTTAGAAGTCGAATTTGCAGAATTTTACTCAGTTTTAACTTTAATAGCCTACTAAATTCGACATAATGACCAACTTGTGGATGAGACGTCATTTGAGCGCTCAAAATCCTTGAAAACGCCATGGAAATTGTTAAACTAACTACTTAAAGCAAAGTGTTAATGTCACACTGAAAGTGTGAAATCGGCTATTGAGGTGGATATCCGGCTAATGCCAGTTTGAGGGTTAAAGATGGACCCTTTCGTAAACATGACTTGCCAGTATATTTTAAATCCAAATTAATAGTTTAAAGTCTGTTAAATTTTTAACACGTTTACTTCGTAAATTATTGTTAACTGGTTTATGTAACATTTTATATTTAAGTTTCATAGTTTTATATTTTGTAAAGAATTCTTTCTAATTTGATTAACAATTGTTATAAAACAACTAGTAAATTGACAGCAATTAATTTGGATCAATTTGTTTTGGCTAAAATATGTCAATAAAATATGTATACATTCAAACAACTAATTATAAATCTGTCTAATCTGTAGATTTCCTATTTAGTAAAAGGAAATTAGTTAGTTATTTATAACAGTAAATTATAAATCCAGTAAAGAAAGAGCTTAAAGAATGAAATGAAATGAAAAATGCCTTTATTAAAGGGGTGAAATTAGGACTGTAAAGTCCTCTCTAACACTTAACCCCAAGAATGATAACCTCAGTTATGTTCATAGTGCACTATAGCCGTTGTAGAGTGATACCTACAGGATTAAGAGGCTTCTCGGAACTGGAATCACCCTCCCGACCCTCTCGGTCGGCCGACCTATGACAAACAATTACTCACCTACTAGGCACTTTGTAAATTTTTTTATCTATAGTAAAAAATAAAAATAAACAATTTCATTTAATTCTTTGTGAAATTCTCAAAAAATCAGTCCAAACTTGACCATAATGCTTCATATCCAAAGCATGAAAGCCATTAAAAACTGATACAATCATATGTAATTACAGTGGATGAATCTTAGTTTTGTTTGATATGTATATATCAAACAACAGTCTAAATGGTACTTAAAGCAAGTGTTCTCTTCAGTTGTAATGAGAGCTAAGTAGTACTACGTTACATCAACTTACGCCCAGGAAGTGAGAGTAGCTCTCAAGACCAACTTGAATGTTCAAAATAGAAATTGATGCACAAATCTTTAAACGAATAGTCTTTGTTGCTTAAGGCTCTGCAGTATCAATCACTGTCTTAGATTAGTTCAACCTATTAGAACCTGATAGAACAATGTTAAATATTATACCACATTACTTTGTTACTTAAGGCTCTGCAGTATCAATCGCTGTCTTAGATTAGTTCAACCTATTAGAACCTGATAGAACAATGTTAAATATTATACCACATTACTTTGTTACTTAAGGCTCTGCAGTATCAATCGCTGTCTTAGATTAGTTCAACCTATTAGAACCTGATAGAGAACAATGTTAAATATTATACCACATTACTTTGTTACTTAAGGCTCTGCAGTATCAATCGCTGTCTTAGATTAGTTCAACCTATTAGAACCTGATAGAACAATGTTAAATATTATACCACATTACTTTGTTACTTCTAGAATAAAAAATCAAGAATGTTTTATTTCCATTGAATTGTGTTAACAAAATAGAAAACTTCAATTCATACTATATACACCTGTAAACAACTCAGTAGGCCTATGCAGATAAACTGAATTATAATAATTATTGCACCACACTGACACTAACAACACTTAAATATATTGCAAGACAATATTTGTCTGTTACTGAATGAATTTTACCAATATATATTTTCAAAACTTACTAGTCATTTCCCTAAATTAAAGTAATTAATTTTTATACAGGAAATCTAAAACATTTTAAATCATGGACCTCTATGTTCAGAACTGAATATCAACTGGGCTATCCAAGAATTCTTTAACGGAATAAAAAAGGGTTTTCAACAGACAATTGCTTATTATGGATTTGAATTTAATGAAAGGAATCTCTCCAGCTTCAGAAGGAAGCTCATTGAAAAATTTTACAAAATTAATTTTGAAAGAGTTCCCCGTTTTTTGAAAGTATGATATTGTATAAAAATTTTGACCCTATATCTGGTGTTATGAGTGTGAATTTCTTCTCTACGAGTAAACTCAGATATGTGAAGCCTAGTGTGTTGGAAAATGTAGATATTTATTACCGTCATAATATTAAGTTGAATGAAAAAAGGTTTGCAATGTTCCAAATCATTTACTCTACACATGGTTCTGATAACTTTTTTTGCATAATGAGAATATCGTTAACTGCACTAGAGTGATCCCACACAATTAGACCATAGGCTATGTGTGAATGGAAGAAAGCAAAATAAGCTACCCTGAGATATTTTTGTCCAACAACATCTCTTAACTTCCACATTAGATATGAAACTCTAGGGATCCTTCTTGTCTTTATATGATGTTGTTTAGTATCTAATTTTAAAGATATATCAAAATACTAATTCAAATTGCTTGTCAAAATTTAGTTTAGTTAACATTTTATTTAAATTTAAAATATTTAAAAATATGATTTTAATATTTTTTCTGGCTTTATTAATTATAATACTTAATTAGCACTTAAGTTTAATACTTAGTTTAATAAAGTGTAAATATAATATTAATAATGAACATAAAATAGAGTACAAAATCTGTTTATTCTGTTTGTGTTGCTCAACTCAATAATATAGAGGTTGATGTTAGCTCTGTTATTTGATTATTGTAACCTTCAATTGTGAAGTATTTTGGTCGAATCTGGACTTGTTGTTAGGAGAATTTCACGTAGAATTGAAAGAAATTGTTTATTTTTGCTTAAACGACATATAAAAAAAGTTACCACAGTGTGTAACAGTGCCTAGTAGGTGAGTAATTGTTTGTCAAGGGCCGGCCGGCCGATAGGGTTGGGAGGGTGAGTTCAGTTACGAGAAGCCTCCTAATCCTGTAGGTATCACTCTACAGCGGCTAGACTATAAGTTATTATGTTAGCAAGTTTTGTTGTAAGGAATTGATTAAAGTGGTGGTCTATAAAAAACATACCTTAACCCTCACTAAGGGCGCTGATTCTTCATTTTTAGGCCTCTGAACCAACCAGAATCAAGCAAACTAGACTATCCAAAAATTCAATCGTCCAAAATAGGGTTGGTCTCATCAAATTCGGACAGTTGCATCCCAAGTGTATTTAAATTTTATCGAGCGAAGCACAGTTTGTAATTAGAAAATTGGTTTTGTGTCATGTTACAAAGTTTTTACCCCGAAATATCAACAAGTATTTGTATCCATGTTTTAGCCAACACAGGTGTGCTTAAGGGCCCCTGTTAGTGAGTCGCTCTCACGACTGCAGAGGGACCAGTTGCAAAAGTTTGCTCAGTACCTAATAAGTGAGCTACCACAGCAGATCCTGCCCACTGCCCAGCGGCTTTTAGATGAACTGCTCTCCTCACAACCGTCTGCCATCAATTCGGTATGTTGAATTGGCCAGGTCATAATTATCGCTAGTATTTAGTGTTTTAGAGTTAAGAATGAACAGATTATACAGTTGGTTTTATTATTCAATATTGCTTTACAGAATATCAGCTGTAGGTCCCTAAAAACTGAGTGGAAAATAGTCTGGAATATGTTAAATAGTCGGAAAAACGTGTTGGCATCAGATCCTACATACTAGATCAATGTAGACACTTCTAGAGAAGTCTGGGGTCCCCATATTGGGTGGTAGTCAGTGTCTGCATGTTGTTTAGGAGAGAGAGGGAGAGTATCAAGCTTTTAAATAAGCCAAAAATCAGATCAAAACTACATTATTCATTATTAAGATGCCGATCATCAAGATATGGGTGAATATGAGAGGTGAATGAGTGTGATGAGTGTAGATGAACGAGTTTAGTCATTATTACAAACTAAGGTCAATATTTTACTCCAACGTACAAGTACTTTGTACTATAGATGTTATTTTCAATTTCCCTGTTATTTTATGAAAGGTAAAATAGAAGCCATATTATCATTTCTTAATTCGCTTTTCATTAACTAATGCATATGGTAATGAAAAAGGATGAAACATTACTAAACAAATTTTATACTCTTGTTGATGACAGTCTTTATCAGTATTCTTTGTTCAACCCAACTTTCCAACAACAGGAAGTAGTTTCCACTGTTCTCACTTCCTGCCTTAAGTCCTCTGTTTTAATATAGTATTTTAGTTGTATATTCTTTAACTGACAAGTGATATATATATATAAATTAATTTGTAATAAATACTATCATAGAATAAATACTATGATGGAAAACGAAATAAAATATAATCATGACAAAAACTACTCAGCATTCTCTTGTTATGTTGTTTGACCGACATAACTTTTTGTTCTAGCTGGTGGCTGAGTGGTCTTAGAAATCAGGACTTTGAGTCTAAGTTAGATATATCGAAGCTTTGAACCCTGACATTCACTTTGTATTTTACTGGTTCTCTATCTGTGCAAGTTACCTGCACAATCATTAGTCATGAGTAATGGGTAGAAAATAAAGTTTAAAATAAGATCGGCCTCTTAAAAAAAAAAAAAAAAAACAAAAAAAATGTATACTTTATAAATTGGAGTTGATCACGATCTTTCAATAAATTAATATATTGGTATAATTGAATTTTAGATTCCTATTAATAATATTTATTTCCAAAATTAGTCTTAAGGTGGTTAGTAAATTCGTACATAGGTTGGAACAATGTTATTTTAAATAAATAAAAATTATACAATAAAAATAAATAAGCTTAAAATTAAATAATCCTGAAATTTTTACATTTTCCTTTGAACTTATTTTTTGCTAATTTGGGATTAGTGTTGACGTTTTTTAATTTTGTCAATAGTATGTTTAAATATTTTATGGCATGATATTTATTTGTTCGTCAACCAATTTTTAATAGGTTAAATGGTAACGGTTAACTTTTATAATATGTGTTGTTTGAGTTTTTTTTTAAATCTTCATAACCATAAATAATGGTATTTAATACAGAGTTTTATTTAATATTGAATGGTCTTTTATGATCAGGTTCTTCAAGGTCAATAATTTTGTCTATGTTATTTTGTATTGTACCTTTCAGGCTGATGAATTAAATTTCTAAATACAAATGGTTCCTTCATTAAAGCCTAGAGTTGTATTGCTGCTATCAGTGAGTTGTAGCATACTACTTCTTCCACATATTTCCCAAAACCAATCTTTGAGAAAACTGCTACTGTCAAGCAATAATTATCTGATTTAAATTATGTGTCTCTATATATAAAAGCCTCCAAATGTGAAGGAGAATAATGACTACATAGAATTCAATATAATCTCGATTTTTTTTATGACAACTAGTTAACGTGTCAACTCTTATTGTTTTTGCTTATAAACTAGCCTATTTTATTTGATCACCAGGTTTGTGGAGCTCCGGACCCGACAGCAGGTGCTTCAGCGAATGAACAGACTTCCTGGTACCTTGATGAGAAGACGCTACACGATAACATCAAGAAGATACTTATTAAGTTTTGTGTCCCTGCTCCTATTGTGTTTAGGTATGACCTTGATGAGTGTACTTAGAATATGTTCTAAGACTAGATGAATCTACAACATAAAGCTACATGTAATTTTCAACCTGTACCTGAATAGGAAAAGAAGTGTTTGTAACCAAGTCCTCTGAAATCAAAATCACTATTTAAAAGAAGTCATTTAAAATCTAGGTAAATACAAGTATGAACCAAGGATAAAGACAGTCTTGCGAGAGCTCTGTTTGTAGAACAGTCATGATAACCTTGGCTTTTAACCCCATTGGGCATCTACAATCTAAATGAACAAAGTAGATGGTAAAACAATCATTAGAACTAAATATGCAATATTTAGGGCTGTTTGGGGATACAAACAAATAATCATAAGGGTTTATGGTATAAAAACAACAAAAAATTTGTTAGAGATAGAAATGTAAAAATGTTGAAAATAGCAATGCATACTATGTGTAGAAAAAAATTGATACAAATATTTGTTTTGTGGTTACATATATTTTCTATATAATCTATCTAATAACACACATTTATTAAAATTAAACTTTATTTTCCTGAAATTATAATTCGCTGCTAAAAGCATAAGTTGTTTATTTCCATCATATTAGCAACTTAATAATGTAATAAAAATATTAGTTTGATTTATAAATGAACTATATTTTAAATTTTATAACTATTGCTAAACTAACAAATAAATTGGTGTATAAGAAATTAACTGGTCAGTCCTTTATGTGTGACTGACAAGTGTTCAGAAACCACCAGGCTCACTGACTTACTTATTTGACTTCAAAGAGTTGCAAGTTGGCTGTCCAAAGGGATCAGATTGAAATCAAACATTTTCCCCTGAATTTGGATTGTAGTAAAATATTGGTGTTTCAAAGATGAGATTGTGTTAGCTATGTTCGAAGATATGATTCAACTAAACTGGGTGTACTTAAATCATTCAACACTCAAGGCCACAATTTAAAGTTGTATAAGAGCTATTCGGCTGCCAGGTGAAACGTGACATGAGTCGAAAAGTTGTTTAATACATTTAACATGATATCCTTGTTTGGGTTGGTGAAGTTAATAATCATATTTACTACTGGTGTAGTTTATAGTAAAGTAGAAAAATGGTGAAAATTATTTACTTCCTTACGTAATGAAGACTTAAAATAGATTACCATTTTTATGATAATATTATCTGAATTTGTGGTATTTTTTGTAGTGATGTAAACTACCTAAGCAATACTGCGCCACCAGCTGCATCTGAATGGACCAGCCTACTAAGACCCTTGAGGGGGCGCGAGCCTGAGGGCATGTGGAACTTGCTGTCAATTGTGCGGGAAATGTTCAAACGGAACGACCGTAATGCCTTACCCCTCCTGGAGATCATAACCGAGGAATGTATGGCCTGTGAGCAGGTGCGGAAAAAGAGTTTTCTAATATTTTAATAAAATTAGTTAATATAAATAATTTACAAATCAATTGATTTTAATTACTTGTCTTAAAATTGTTATCTTGTTTTAGTTACTGTAAAGTGTACACTTATAAAGTAAGAACAGACATTGTTATTTATTTTTATTTAATTATTTTATTTAATAAATGGTAATTGTAATCTGCCATGTAATATGTCCAATGTCTTAGGTACCATTTAAAAAAAAAATTAGATTCAACAGAAATGAATCATATTGTTTGCATAGCCATTAAAATTGCTTAACAGTCAGACAATGATTTATCTTTTAAGTGTACCAATACAAGTTTACTATGCTCAATGCCTACAGTAGTGTTTAGTTATAATTAATTACTCTTTTTTAAAACATTTATGTTAGAGACATTTTTTTGAAAAAAGTTAAAACTGTTTCAGATTCTTGTATGGTGGTTCTACACAAAGGTAGCGTTGCACGCTGGCTACAGTGGAGGTGGCGGGGGTAAACATGGCTCAGTCAACAGCAACAGCCAGGCTAGTCAGCATGTCTGCAGCTCACTGTGTGACGAGATAGTTGTTCTATGGCGCTTAGCTGCCCTCAACCCTGCCATTTCCCCCGTACAGCGGAACATGCTCAGACAACAGTTCAAGGATTGGCACCTCAAAGTCATTGACAAGGTAGATATGACGAGTCACAGATCGTTTCCTTGTAGATTGGCAATATGTTCAATAAAGTAAATATTGATATTACATGTAAAAAATTCAAACGTTTAAAATTCCGATTGCAGTTAATGCAGTGCATTATCAATCTAAAGTGAATTGTTGTTGATTTGGATCCTTTTTGTGTTTTACCAATGGGAGATTGGTAGCATCTGGTGTTCTACATTTCTTACTTTACCCTCATATAGAACACGATAATTTTTAGTGTGGATTTTATTTTAGCTGAAACATTTGATCATAGACAAGAGGAAAATTAAATATGAAATAAAAGGTAAAATGGTCATTCTTCATTTGAATAAAATAACTATTTATGACAATTTCATAATAAAAATTGTTTTTATGAATAGTTAACAGAACATTAATTCAGTTGTAGAATAGTTGGGATGTAGTAATTTATTCTTAATAATTAGAATACAATTTGAAAAATAAATGTACATACAACTTGTAGACTTTTATTAAAAATAAAAAGACTCATGGGCACTTGGTAATAGTTAAGCGATATAGCAACCATTTACAATTCTCTTTTAAGTTACCATTCAAAATTATCGTTCAGACCCACCATTAAAAGATCAAAATCAAGTAAATAATTTGCAAATATGCCTTACCCATCTATAGTTTTTCTGTTAACTGTTTTTTGTTGTGTTAATTTTCAATCTACATTTTTGTTAGTGATGTTTATAGAAACTATTAAAGAAAAACAACTGTGAATTTGGGTTACAGTTTGAATAAATACATGTAACTACACAAATAACTAAAATAACCCATTTTTATATGCTTACATTTCATATCATTCAAATGTTTTAATTTAAATTGTATTTGAAAATAGATAATCATGTTTTAAATATTTAACCCTATCCATAGGGTAAATGGATGATAAGTTTTAATTAACCGACTACTGAATTATTCAGACTACAAATTTTTTTTTATTGTAAAGGTATTTAATTAATTTTATTAACTCTTGGCATGTTTATTTATTTGCCTATTACGCATATACTTATAATTTTGTTGGTATTTCCTCATAGCATTTATTAATGCTGTACATTTTTTAAAGACACCAAATTCATATATGGAACACAATATTAAACTACCTGTTGTCCCAAGGTGACTAAGCGGGAGAGCCTGGGAGCTCGACAGAGTGGTCATAGCCATTCCAACAAACTCAACCCGCTCGAGGTGTTCTCTGGCTTCAAACCCGCAGTGGAAGCTTGCTTCCTTGACTGGGACGACTATCCTCTTCCTGGCATCACATACACCAGTGCCTTGTGGCTCTACCAATCACAGCCTTTCACTTGCTTCCGCCACAGTGAGCCTCCTCGTAGTGACCAAGCCACTATTAATCCGGTATATACCAAATACGTTTACAGAAATTTATAACTTTATTGTTGTGCCATTACTATTAAAAATCATAATGTTGACTGCTCCTTAAGAAGGTGCAAGTGGCACTGAACACTGTATACTGAGTGGGATACTTTGTTTCCTTGTGTTTACAGACTGATCTTCTTAGGTAAGAAGCTAGATCTCTACATTTATTGTCATACATATTCTAGCTAGAGCCATATAACCTAACTTATAATATTGACTTATACAAGTCGGTGCTCTATTGTTAATAATGGGGTTATAATTAACGCACAAGAAACTGTTTTGTTACTGGCTCAATTATTTAATTATATTACTATAATATGCTTAACTTACCATATCATTATTATAATATGATTGTACAAATGAAAGATTATTTTTAAATAGAAGGAATACGCCACCAGGTGTTTTTATCAGGTTGGCATATTCCTTGATAAGTGATAAGAGAGGGAATCTCTTCAGTGGTGTGCAAAAACTTAACTACATTTTCTTAATTTGTCACACATAATTTATTTGTTTCATCCTGCCGACAATAAAGTTACCTGACTACTGTAGATAGATGTTTCTGACATTTATCTTGTGGTTAGATACTGATGTTTGATTGTCAGTAGTGTTCTTTTACTATTCTAAATCAGTTTCCTTGTTAGTTTTCCTGGAATTGAAGCTAGGAAATAAATCCCAGAGGATTTATCCATCGGTTCTCAGTGCTGTTTTGCCAAGAACAATAGAACTGAGAACATAGTTTTGGAACCAACCCCTCTCTAACAAGAGTGATCGTAGAGGTAAAGCTAATAAAAAGTAATAGTTACAGCTAACAACAGCTAAGTCAGACTGTAGAAATTATCATATTTATGTCTGTAGGACAATACATTATCACAATAGGCGTAGTAAAGACATAAAAATGATTTCAATTATTGGAATATATTAATTATATTTAAGTGAATGGAAAATCTGTATCCTTAAGCTATTTATAAATTGAGTTTGTTAAAAATCAATGTTTTTTTGGTAATAAGACAATTAAACTTGTTGTCAGGTAAATTCAACTCAAGTGGTGTTGAATCTGGATCACCAAAAGCGGGCAAATCTTCACTATTACAATCCTCAACTCCACCACAACAGTGCTACCAACAAGCGGCCGGTCCGCAAAACTAGTGGCACTTCCAGAGCAGACCGGTAACTACTCCTTTATCTGAAATAATGAATGAGAACAAAGTGTTATGCAACAAGCTTTAATTTTTTGCTGTTTACAGTTAACAATTATAAGTAGCCTATTTAGTCAGCCTAGTTCTCTGATTTTCATTACTCTAAAATTGTTATAAATACATAATGTGATATTTTGGATCAGTATATAGGCCTATTTTCAAGGTAAACAAAATGAAAACAACTACTCAAAACCACTCAATTTCAATTAAATGTAAGTACAAAATGTTCAATCAAATGTTGTGATTATCAGTTTGGGTAAACCATGTATGATTCACAAAGATATTGCTGTAATATTCGTATATAATATTCATGGGCAACACAACATCAAACAAGCCTATAAGAGGGCAAAATGTAGTTTAATTTAATGTATTCTACCGGGAGACGGAGCTTCTCTCAGTTGAGTTTTGCAAACTGAAGAGGTAGCATCCATATCTCCCAGAGGATCCTGAGGATCGTTTGTTGTTGCTCTACCTTGTAAGTTGTAATTAAGATTTCGTTTCTGAGGACTTCCGTGTTTTTATTAGTAGAATCATTACCTATCTAGTTGAAACAATTCTTGAATTGAATACACTGGTCTTGCCACAAGATATTACTTTGAATTAAATGCCTTGATTTTTTCCCCTGTAAGAAGTCTGTTAAAAAACAACTAAATTATGCCGATTTAACATTCAGCCAAAACGAGTGTTGTGATAATTTTTAATTTCATTCTCTGTTGAAGTGGTAGTATAACGTTTTTTCGTACCATAAAAGATTGTTTCAAAAATATATAAATTAAAAACTGTGCAAATGTCAATGTCTTTAAATATGTGCTTTACAAAATTAGGCCTCTTTAATTTAAACATTATTGTGAGTGCACTTTTCTGTTGCAGTAATATTTTATCTAAATTATGTTTTGTTGTGGTGTTATATATGCTTATTCCGTATTGTATATGGCAATGCATTAATGCATAATATATTAATTTTAAAGTGCCCAAGTTGCAAGTTTTTTACATGCGTAAGGCATATAAACTGATGACAGTTTTTACAACATGGTCAGCCTATTTGTCCCATGCCATCCATGCTCTCATCTATGATAACTTGCAAAACTTTTGTGCTTTCAGTCTGGTTTAATTGATAATTATCTATAAATATATGTGGAGTTATTTTAGATCTAGCTTGCTTAGTGGAAAATAAAAAAAAATTGGCTTTATATGAGTTTAAAAGAATAGTTTTACTGTCTACAAATTGTTTAACCATTAACAGGCCAATAAAAGAAGACATTTCAATACTATTTTGTGTTTTCCCTGAGACTACTGTATTTGTGTCATCACAACTAGACAAATGCTGAGATGGATAGTTCATTCACTTTGAATTACCTTCTGAGTGAATATAGCCAATTAGAGCCAATTAAACATTGAAACAAAATGTAAGTTGCAACTATCTAAAAGTCATTTAATGTATTATCATTTCTACTAACTACGTATTCCTATATCATTTATAGTACATCTTACTTCATTGTTCTGTATATTCTATAACAGTTGATTGTCGAGAAGTCTTAATTTTAAATGAAATGTTTCAGATCCCACCAAATGTTCAGCTTAAACTTGCTATCATTTATGTCGTATGCTCAGCGACCACAACCGTTTGTAGAAATGCCTGGCCCCCGAGCGATTGGCGGTGGTAACCACAGCTCTGTATCCAGTGAAGGCTTCTGTGACGGAGACGTAGCTCCAAGACCTGAGCAGGAAGAGACAGACTCTCAGGGTGGAGGTATAGAAAATATGTTGAGATCTAAAACAATTATTGTACGTCAGATAAAATTTTATAATTGTTTTACTACTACCTTTGCTAAAGTGAACGTATGCAAATAACAACACTTTTTACTGAGAGCTTTGAACCCAAAGAATAAATTGTAATTTTACTAATACTTTAAAATTGTCATTACTGTTTTGTTCTTCTTATAAATAGAGATACTAATATATAAGAGCCATAATACCCAATAGAGGGTGAGATATCACCACACACTAATATCATGATTAAAAAAAAAAAAAAATACTTATAAAACAACAATAATTGAAATATTATTATGAATAGAAAAAGTTAAATGCACCAGACACAAGCACTAGACACATGAAAGATACAATACAAGGTTAAAAATGTTCGACGACGCCTCTGTCATCTTTTCATGATTTAAAAAAAGACTCATTTTTAACTATCACTGAACAGGTAGGCTAATGAAAACCATAAAAGCAGCTTGCAGAAAAGAATGTTGGATCATTAATGAACAAAAATGATAACTCATTCCTCATTTTGTTAAGGCGTGTGGCTCAATTCAAACAGCTGGTCACAAAATGACAGTTTTGGCAAATGATCATTTAAGGTTTTACTGATTCCAAAATTAAATCAATTCCGATATAAGAAAATCAATTCTTGATTCTAACTTCCACGGTTACAAATGCCATAAAAAAGAAAAATCTGATATTTCGATCTGTCATTTAACATTTCGTAGAGACAGTATTGAAAAAAACTTTTGTCACAAATTTTATATATTATCACGCCAATATAAAGCTGGATCGGATTTACTCACTGAGATAGATTTTTACACACATCTTAGTGTAAGTTCGACCTGCATAAAAAGTGTCATAGCTAATATTGAATCAACAAGAAATCTTGTACAAATTGTACTTTTTTTATAGTTGAGTTTTAAAATGTTTTATTTTTCACATATGATTCCTATTTTTTCAGCTGAAATGAAATCAGTGCTAACCATAGTTTTGTTGTAGAAGTGAGTTGTACGAAGTAAGGAATGCAGACACTGGATGTGTGTTCGCATCATGTTGTTAAAGGAAGGGTCCAACTCACAAAAATCTGAGGACAAGGCATTATGGACCTGATAAGGCAATACACTAACTTTGCATTGTAATATAATGTTTTATTCGCCCTAAATTAATTGTATTTTTAAGTTTTTCATTCATAAAGGACTGATGATGTAGCTCATTGCGAAGTGTTACAATACAGATCACGTAATAATGACAGGCAGTGGAAGCATTGTTGGCCAGTGCAAACAAACTGATTGTTGTAAATGATCGAGATAGCTAAAAATTATTTTGAACATTCGATTGTAATACTACAATTTGATATTTAAATAAAAGAACCTGTTAACTGGTCTTCTTTAGTATTTCTGTCATTGAATGGAAACCAGTTTATTTACCAAATTATTTACATGAATCTGGTTTCAAGAATCAATATCATATTAATCAAATTATTATTATTATTATTATTTTAATAGTGTCTTTTTTCTTTATAAATTATTGTAGTGTAGGTATGGTTAACTATTTCTAGGTAATACCATTGATTTTATACACAAATAGATTTCCCATCCAATGTTAAATTTTGATTCTCAAAATATCAGCTGTTTTTGTGGTCCATTGTGGAGCGCTAGTGTAGTCCCATGTAAATGTAATGCAGTTTAAAACAGCTGTGGTTGCGGGCCACACTAACTAACAAAATTACTGCCACAAACATTCCTATTAGATGGTTTATCTATTGTAGGTGTATATAATCAAGGGTAATACCATTCAACTAACCAGAATTAGTTCATCAGTAACTAAGTACATTTTCAAATATTACTGTTTTTTTGTTATTAGGGCCTATATCTACATTCAATTATTCAACTGCTGTTTTTTCTCATTCTTATTCTGCGTTTTTTAAAGACGATAAACGACGCTTTACCAGTCAGCACCCTGAATTTAATCCTTCCTTTGTATCGTCCCAACTCGTGTACTTTGGCAATGCCAGATGACACTTGTTGATGCCATAATTGTTGCCCATTCCTTAATTTGTGAACTGTATTGATAAACAGTGTTTTTGACTTTTTAAGATATAAAACGGTATGTATTTAATAACATATCAAAAAGTCGTGAACTTGTTTTTAACTTACTCACTCTTCACTGAAAAACGATTGGTGGTCAGCGGAATAGTGGAATCTCTTATGATCAATTCTTGATTTAGATTCCAGAGCCAATAATCGGTGGAATTAACTTTTGGAACCGAGCATTAATGTATCCCTTCTATCAATGAGTATAATTCAAGTGATACTGTTACACCTATTGACCTAGTGAATTATCTTGTGTACACATTTTTTAATTGATATTATTTGTGCAACGTTTTGCTACTTATGACAGTTTGTAAACAACAAAGAGTTGGCTGTTTGTTATTTTTTTTTTTTTAATTAGATTTTAAGGCACTGTGTTTATGGATTCGTGGAGTTTGTCTCAACCTTGAGTTGTAACTTCACATTTTCTCCATAGTATGTAAAAAAAGAATACTGATGGCTGTAAAGCAGCCATACTTTTTGAAAACTAAACTTTTTAATTTTTGTTAAAAGTTTTAAAATGCCTACATGAACTAAGCATTAACGAGCCTAGATTTGTCAGTGTCTTTATAAAACTTTTTCCTCCTTGATATTTGCCCGTAGTTTGTTTAGTTTAATTTATGTTGCAATAGAGTTTTATTTTCTCCCTAATGTAATATTTTTCAGTGGTAAAAACATATGGTAAAAATGTTGACGAAGGTGAGGTAATAGGTATAGCTATAACTGTAATAAGCATTTTTTTTTTTTTTTACATTAAAACACTTAAAAAAAGACTCACTTTAAATTTAATGGCCTGAAAAAGGCTACTAGTTATGCTGTTATGAGTAGGCATCCTTATTAGGTTTAAATACTAAAGCGATGTACATTAAAGGAAGCGATAATTGTATGTGTTCTATTTATGCCAGGTGGAAGCGACTCGTCTTGGAGCAGTGGTCGGGACGGAGAGGGGGAATTGGAAGGGGATCCTGTAACTCGGACTGCCAAGTACCTGGAGGAGTATGGTGCGGATGATAGTGACTCATCACCGCCTGCACCAAGCCACTCGCACCCACCAGCTCGCCGCCTATCCAAAGATGACTCTCTGTCCTCAAGCAATTCTGACTGGCAACCAAGTGGAGATGAATACAACGTTTACTACTACGACCCCAAAGCACTCAACAACGGTGGTGAGAATGCCGTGGCTGGTGGCAGTGGGCAGTCAGTGTCAGCAGACAAGCAGCCTGAGCCTGAGGCTTCAACTTCCAAGGTTATTCAACTGTTCTTAATGAAAATGATGGAATGACAAATTTCAACGTTCAGCACCAAATCAGCCAGTTTTAATTACATAACTAAACTAAATGCATTATTGTTCTTGCAATAAAAATTAAGCTGCTTACGATAAAACACAACTGACCAAACTAAACAACATTATTTTTGTAAAATTCCTCGTAAGATAAAAAATAAACTTTTTGTATACAATTTGTAATTAGTTACATGTTTCGTTCAATTTTATACACGACGAATCATTTCACAAGAAGTCTACCAGTTTAGAAACGCAGGAAAATTGGGAATTCCAAGTTTTAGTCGGGAAAATAAGAAGTATTACTCAAAGGTGTTTTATTAGTCTTAATCATCATCATCATCAGCAGCAGGTTCCAGTCTTCTCCCGGGTCTGCTTGGTACACAGTCCTCTCCACCATAGCTTATCTTCCCACTTCCTTTCTTCCAATATGTTTTCCCATACCTCCCCTCTTCTTACTACACTCTCCTTTAACCCATCTCTCCATCTATCCCTTGGTCTACCCCTTGGACGTTTACCCTGTATCCTCCACTCCATCCACTTTTTTGGTATCCTCTCATCCTCCATCCTTTTCACATGTCCGAACCATCTAATTCTTTCCCTTTCTATTTTATCTTGCAGAGGTTCTTCATTTAATCTGTCTCTTATGATTTCATTTCGTATTCTATCCCACTTCGTTACTCCTAATCTACCTCTCAGGAAACGCATCTCACATGCCTGTATCTTGCTCTTTTCTCTATTCTTCATTACCCATGTCTCTGCTCCATATGTTAATATTGGTATGTAGTATGTCCTATATATAATTTCTTTACTTCTTTGTGGCAATCCTTTGTCTCTTATTAATCCCCTAACTAATTTGTAGAAATTTCCAGCCTGTCTAACTCGTTCATTTATGTCTCTTTCATTTTTACCATTTTCTTCCAGGACACTACCCAAATATTTGAAGAACTGTACTCTCTTCATTTCCTCTCTTCCCAGCATTAATTTTTCTAATATACACTCTTTGTTCCTTGTTGTTACCATATATTCACTTTTTGACACATTGAATTTCATCCCATATTTCTTTACTTCTTCTACCCACACATCCAACTGTCTTTGTACCTCTTTTATTTTACTTCCCCAAACCATTAAGTCATCCGCAAATGCCATAACCTTCATATTTTCTTCTCCAATTCTTTTTGCCACTCCACTCATTACTTCATCTAATACTGTTATGAAGAGAAGAGGTGACAGAGCGCTACCCTGTCTTAATCCGTTTTCTTGTTTGAACCACCCTGTCTTTTCACCCCCTATCTTTACACAACTTTGGCTTTCTCCACAAATCTCTCTTACTCTTTCAATTATACTGTCTTTAACTCCCTTCCTTTTAAGTGCTTCCCATACCTTATCTCTTCTCACAGTATCATACGCTTTTTCCATATCTAGGAACCCCATTACTAGATCTCTTCCATACTCATAATTCTTCTCCTGCATCTGTTTAGCAGCAAAAAAGAGGTCTATTGTTGATCTTCCCGGTCTAAATCCACTTTGCTCCTCTCTCAGTTTTCTTTCTACTTCGTTCCTCACCTTTTTTTCCAAAATTTTCTCATATACCTTTGCACTGTGACACATTAAGGCTATCCCTCTATAATTACTGAAAACCTTCCTATCCCCTTTCTTGAAGATTGGCACTATTACTGCCTTTTTCCAATCTTTTGGAGTTTTTCTTTCCCTCCATACCACTCTCATCACTCTGTATAGCCACTGCATGCCGACAGCACCCGCCCTCTTTATTAGCTCTATTGGTAACTCGTCCACTCCTGCTGCTTTTCCCTCTTTCATCCTCTTTACAGCTTCCTCAAACTCTAGCCACGTTATGTCCTCATCTTCCTCTCCATTTCTCTCTATTATATCTTCCTCCTTCCCCTCTCTTTGTGTTTCGACATTTGGGTTCAGTAATGTCTGGAAATATTGTTTCCACATATCTTTTAACTCTTCCTTGTTCTTTATTTCCTCTCCTTCTTCGTTTTTCATCACTACATCTATTTTTTCCCCATTCCTCCTTTTCCTCACTAAAGAGTACAGTACTTTCTTACTCCCATTTGAATCATCTTCCATCATCCTAGTCCATTCTTCCATCCATTTATTCTTTTCTTCTTTAACTATTTTCTTTGCTTCCTTTTTCCATCGTGCATATTCTTCCTTAGCTTCATCTGTCTTTTCCTTAAACCATGTCCTAAATGCTCTGTTTTTTATATTTACCACTTCTTTTACCCTTTCATTCCACCATGGAGTTTCCTTCCATCTTCTTTTTGCACTTGTCCTTCCACATATTTCTTCAGCTACCTCCACAAACGTTTCCCTAAATTTTGTCCACTCTTTCTCTACAGACTGAGGTTGTTCCTTTGGTAAATGCTTTTTTAAAACTTCTTGAAACTCCTCTTGTTTCTCCTCCTCCTTCAGCTTCCACACTCTAATTTTTCTCTCCTGTTTTTCCCTCGTCTTTCTTTGTTTGTTGGTCCTAAATTTCAACACTAACAGTCTATGGTCACTGTCTATGGCTTCCGTAGGGATTGCTTTGATGTCTAAAACTTCTTTTTTTATTTCCTCCTTATATATGAAGTAGTCCACTACTGACTTCCTACCATCCACTCCTCCATACCATGTTATTTTATGATTTTCTCTTTTAGCAAACCAAGTATTTCCCACAACTAGACTGTTTCTTTTACAAAATTCCAATAATCTATCTCCTTCTCTATTCTTGTTCCCCCACCCTTCTTTACCTATTACTTCCTCAAAACCTTCTCTATTTATACCAACATGTGCATTAAAATCTCCCATGATTACCAGATTCTCACTATCTACCTCTCTCTGTAATTCGTCTTCAAAATTTTCTTTTTCTTCTAATGGGCATCCTACCTGTGGAGCATATACTTGGATCAATTCCAAATTGTATCCTTTCAGATTAATTTTTGTTCTTATTATTCTGTCATTTACTCCTTTCACCTCTGCTATTACATCCTCTTTAATTATCCAACCTACTCCGTTTCTCTTTCCCTCCTCATTTCCCTTCCAATACAGTGTAAACCCTTCTCTCAATTCTTTAACTCCTTCTCCTCTCCACTTAGTTTCAGCCAATCCCAACACGTCTAATCTCCTCCTCTTCATCATATCCACCACTTCTTCTACTTTTCCTCTTAACGTCCTAATATTTAATGTGCCAATTCTCAGTCCTAATTTCTCGCCGGGTCTCTTTCCTTGTTTTCCGTCCTTTCCGAGGCTTGTTGTACCATTTTTGAAAGCAAGGTATTCATCCACTACTGGCTTGCTAGGCCTATCGTAGCTTCACCAGAGCCCCGTTAGCCGTCACTTTTCAGAGTTCCTGTAGAGCCTTACCAGCAACCTTGGAGGTACCAGGGCTCACGAAGTCCCAACTGGTCTCGCCTCTACAGGCTATCCCCTACTTTATGACGTTGCCCGTCTCCTACGACGTGGACGAGGGGTTGGACTTCTAGGAGACAATTAGTCTTAATATTTTAGAGGTCTTAATAGGAGACAATTAGTCTAAGAGTTTTATTAGTCTTAATATTTTTAGTTAAATAATTTTTCTGAAATTTACTAATTTAATACTGTACCTGTATTTATTAAACTTAAGGATATGTCGATACCAAACGTTGATTCTCGATACCATCTCTGAAAATTCACAGAGAAACTTAATATCTTTAAAAAAAATTTTTCTTACTTTTATATTTTATTAATTTTGTATGTGCTCTAATTATTTTACATACGACGAAATCGTATATCTACTGTAGTATGTCCTATGTGGAATTCCTGACTTAATCCAACATTTTCCTGACTCGTTGGTTAAATTTCCAACTAAAAGAATAACAAAAACCATTTAGCTGGTCTTCATTCAATCTAAGAAGCGTATGTTGAATGGTTACGGAAGTTGGATTTAGCTCTGTGACGGGAGATCAATATATAAGACACAAGTACTTTGTACTGTAGATCTTAATTTATTGAGATATTATTTATTGTATTAGTATAATTTTGTAATAGGTGGCCGTACGATATATGTATACATACTAAGCAAAGATTAAATTACTTGTATATTCGTAACGTTGTAATTGAATTATTATATGGAAGTTGGGGAGCAAAATGAAGAATATTTTAGATCTATGTAATGCATTTGAAAGTAAAGATTAGATATTAAAAAAAGGGATATTATTGTTGCAGGAGACAGCAGCTGTGACTGCCCAGTCAATTCTGCAGAGTATTCAGGGTCTGGATGACCCATGGGACATACTCTTTGCTCGAGCTGAGGGTTTACATGCTCACGGACACGTGCGAGAGGCATGCATTCTTGGTGTGGAGCTAACTGAGGAGATGCTGGCCCACCCTCCAGACCTTATGATTGAGATACCACCTATTCAGGCCAAGGGAAAGCGAAAAAAGGTAAGTCAGATGTTATCTGAACCATCTATAAAAATACATTTTTGGGAAATTTGAATAAAAAACGAATTTTATTTGTATTGTTTCAGTATTTTAATACAAAGAAAGTCATTTTAAAATAACTGTCCTCTTTTATAGTATTGTTAAAAATGAGTTTAAGTTATTAACAAACAGAATAGCGAGTGTTACAGTATATTAAGTGCTGAAAACATATGCCTGAAAGCTATTGTTTGATTACTGATAGTGAATATGATTCAATCAGCCTGGTAATAACACTAGAATACAGTATTAAAAAAATTTAAAACAAATACCTAAAACTTTTGTGGTAAAACTTATTTATTGTGCATGCTTACTTCATTGAATTTGTATACATAACTACTTGAGTATATATAAATTTTTTATATTGACGAATTATTGATTGGGATATGTACTTTCTCACTACTGAAATATGAGATATTGGAATATAAATAAATCTACTGAAGAATATATATCTGAAAGTTTGAGATAGAAATGTAGTAGATATGTAGTATGATTAATCTCTTTTTAACTATTTCTATTTGGTTCATTCCGTAATTTTTTTTCTCAGGTAAATCCAGCGTCACACCAGCTGAGTGTGATTGCCTCCAACACCCTGGCCAAGTGCAGCTTTCTGTGTCAAGTGCTTGCAGAGAATCCAGATTACTTCAATCTTGCATTCAAGGTGGGACTATTCGGCTTGGAGCTGGCCAGGCCCCCTGCTAGCACCAAACCTCTAGAGGTTAGTAATCAGTAATTTAATAAAACTTCATGGAAGGTTTTTAGTCCAGAAATTTCTAAAATTAAAGTCCTGTTCTATACAAGTTTTATGTTTTAACACGTTTAAAGATTGAAATGAAATTTGTCAGTAACATACTTGGTTCAGCAAGCTTCATAAAGGTTCTCAGTTTGATCTAAATCAGAGTCGTAACAAATGTTGAAAATGATCAGTTTTCAACTGTTTAGTTATTAATAACCAGTTAATTATTAACAGGTTAACAAAAAAGCAAAATAAACCTAAACGCGCAGCACATAGTGAGCTACAGTAAGTACATAAGGTAAGTAGTGTATGAGAGTCAGAGAAGGTGTGAATTATGAAGAGAGCATAATAATTAATTAAATTCTCAACATAAAGTTGTAAATATGTAATAGACACAAGAGGGATTGCCGAAGTAGCAATCAAAACTACGGTACCCAAATCTTTAACATTGGTGTTCATGACCTTCTTACTTAAACTGAGTTCATTTGTTTAATGTGATTGACTATCTTACAGCAGTGCAGTGTTTTAATTAGCATTCTTTAATATAATTTGACCCTTGTCATTTCATCATTCAGGTAAAACTGGCTAATCAAGAGGCAGAATTGGTTACATTGCTGAAAAGTATTCCTTTGGGAGAACAAGAACTGGCAATAATAAGAGAAAGAGCTCACCGATTGAAGGACGGGTGCCTCAAGTCTCGGGGAGAAGCTCTCTTGCCGATCAACCTGGCTGGGTTTCTCTTAGATGCACTCATCAACACCTCAGGTACATTTCAGTTTTACTTTTTTCTAAAATTCTATTACTAATGTGCATGAAGATGTTAAGTCCATGTCTGTTCAAGTTAAATGCAACATTTCAATAATTTTGTTAGATTTGAATGTATATTGTATATTCACCTCAGTTTAAACGTGTACTGAATTAACAGTGGTACAGTATAACCTTATACCTTAAAAAAATAGTATTTTTATTATTAAAATGAGATTAGAAATGATGTATTTTTAACCCAAGGAATGTCAATGCTAATACTCCCAAATGTCGCATTATTTTTAGTTATTTGTAAGACTATTTTTAAAAATTCACTATTAATTTATTAATAGCATTAGAAGAATGAAATCGACTTCATTTTTATCAGAAAGAAATACATTAAACATATTTATAATGGGGTAAAAATTAATAAAATTAAGACATTTTATAAAAATAACGTTTTTATAAATAATTTATAAAAAATGTTACAAAAAGGTTATAGGTCATTTATGTATGTAAAATTACAATATTAGAAGAAAACTGAGATATAAAAGTTGTGCACTACTGAAAAAATTCATTATATTGTCCAATATTTACACAAAATTAGATTAGAAGTAATGACTAGTAAATGTGTTGCCTAGCAACGAATATGACAATAAGATCATTCGACTACTGTAGGCCTATATCTCGAATGTCACGGATCACTTATAACCTATAAATAACAACAAAAACTAGTTACATAATAATAATGTTATTCTGAAAAAAAATATATCATTGTATTGTCTAATATTTACACAAAATTAGATACGAAATAATAACTACATAATATATTGTGTAGCAACGAATATGACAATCAGCTCGTTCAAGTATACCTCGAGTGTCACTCGAACGACAAGGATCACCTCTAATCACAAATAACAATAAAAACTAGTTAAATAATACACAAACACTAAAAGTCGCATAAAAGTACAACAATAAACATAAACAACTACCGGCTTGGCAATGGCGAACGTGACTCGTTCATATGGCGAAGTAAACAAACGAAAAAATCAACAAGCCACTGTGCCATGTAGGAAATTCGTAGAGAAAATTCAAAGACACATAAACAAACACTGGTTCACGGTCTTTCAAATGGTATGTACTTGAAATGACTTTGATGTTTTATTTCGACTGTAAGCGGCTGTAATCGAGCGCGCGCACATTGCCTCAAAATGAGGCGATAACATTTTACGAATGAACCGATCGCCTCAATTTGAGGCGATTAACATTCCTTGGGTCAATAGGCTTTCTAATGCAGTATTAATAGTGGTAGGATCAATGTATAGTTCTTATTATTATAAATGATGTATCTTTAATAGGCTTTCTAATGCAGTATTAATAGTGGTAGGATCAATGTATAGTTCTTATTATTATAAATGATGTATCTTTAATAGGCTTTCTAATGCAGTATTAATAGTGGTAGGATCAATGTATAGTTCTTATTATTATAAATGATGTATCTTTAATAGGCTTTCTAATGCAGTATTAATAGTGGTAGGATCAATGTATAGTTCTTATTATTAGAAATGATGTATTTTTAATAGGCTTTCTAATGCAGTATTAATAGTGGTAGGATCAATGTATAGTTCTTATTATTATAAATGATGTATCTTTAATAGGCTTTCTAATGCAGTATTAATAGTGGTAGGATCAATGTATAGTTCTTATTATTATAAATGATGTATCTTTAATAGGCTTTCTAATGCAGTATTAATAGTGGTAGGATCAATGTATAGTTCTTATTATTATAAATGATGTATCTTTAATAGGCTTTCTAATGCAGTATTAATAGTGGTAGGATCAATGTATAGTTCTTATTACTAGAAATGATGTATTTTTATAGGCTTTCTAATGCAGTATTAATAGTGGTAGGCTCAATGTATGGTTCTTATTATTAGAAATGATGTATTTTTAATAGGCTTTCTAATGCAGTATTAATAGTGGTAGGATCAATGTATAGTTCTTATTATTAGAAATGATGTATTTTTAATAGGCTTTCTAATGCAGTATTAATAGTGGTAGGATCAATGTATAGTTCTTATTATTAGAAATGATGTATTTTTAATAGGCTTTCTAATGCAGTATTAATAGTGGTAGGATCAATGTATAGTTCTTATTATTAGAAATGATGTATTTTTAATAGGCTTTCTAATGCAGTATTAATAGTGGTAGGATCAATGTATAGTTCTTATTATTAGAAATGATGTATTTTTAATAGGCTTTCTAATGCAGTATTAATAGTGGTAGGATCAATGTATAGTTCTTATTATTAGAAATGATGTATTTTTAATAGGCTTTCTAATGCAGTATTAATAGTGGTAGGATCAATGTATAGTTCTTATTATTAGAAATGATGTATTTTTAATAGGCTTTCTAATGCAGTATTAATAGTGGTAGGATCAATGTATAGTTCTTATTACTAGAAATGATGTATTTTTTATAGGCTTTCTAATGCAGTATTAATAGTGGTAGGCTCAATGTATGGTTCTTATTATTAGAAATGATGTATTTTTAATAGGCTTTCTAATGCAGTATTAATAGTGGTAGGATCAATGTATAGTTCTTATTATTAGAAATGATGTATTTTTAATAGGCTTTCTAATGCAGTATTAATAGTGGTAGGATCAATGTATAGTTATTATTATTAGAAATGATGTATTTTTAATAGGCTTTCTAATGCAGTATTAATAGTGGTAGGATCAATGTATAGTTCTTATTATTAGAAATTATGTATTTTTAATAGGCTTTCTAATGCAGTATTAATAGTGGTAGGATCAATGTATAGTTCTTATTATTAGAAATTATGTATTTTTAATAGGCTTTCTAATGCAGTATTAATAGTGGTAGGATCAATGTATAGTTCTTATTATTCTAATTATTTTATATTAGATTGAAAGTGACACATTTTTAACACGTTCAGTGCGGGTGGACCATATACGATCCACCGCCGGCCGGGCGCTGGTAGCGCGTGGACCGGGCCCATACCACTCTACACTGTTGTTGCTATGCAGTCAGTGTGAGCTCAGCTCTTGCGCGAGGTAGACCTTACGTCGGCCACTATACGAATGTGAACCGTTCTATATTTTTGCGTTTTCCGTTTTTATCTATCGTTTTTTCGAGCGGAGTTTTACAATTGATGTAATTTAGTGATTTCTTCATGTAAATAAGTTTGTTATTTATGTAAATAAGTAACATTTACTTGTGCGAGGTAGACCTTACGTCGGCCGCTATACGAATGTGTACCGTTCTATATTTTTGCGTTTTCCGTTTTTATCTATCGTTTTTTTTCGAGCGGAGTTTTACAATTGATGTAATTTAGTGATTTCTTCATGTAAATAAGTTTGTTATTTATGTAAATAAGTGTGTTTAGTAGGGGTGTGCGAGTAGTGATTTTTGAGTTCGAGTCGAGTAGTTGGTATTTTTTCGAGTACCGAGTATTTTTCGAGCGAGTATTTACAGAGGGATTTCATGTTCACCCCAGACAACTGTAAAAAGCAGACACCATACTAAGCCTATGTTAAGTTTTGCCAGATTCGTAATATATACATCTAAACTGAACACAATAATTTTGATTTGCTGTTAACCTTTTTCCTTTTTCAGAACTAATATATGTAAGAAATTAAGAAAGTATATTATTAATTGAAACAACGTGGATATAAAGATTTAATCTGTTCACTCATATCACAGATCAGATTTTCTATGCAATCCAATTATACTGTTTCCCAGCAGGCCTATATGTTTATCTGGTGGTTCAGTTCAGTGTACCGCGAAAACATAGTGAAGCTTGTTGGCAAAAGTTGCATCAAACCAAACAGATACTAAAATTCAGGCAATATCGCTAAATGCGGTCATTTGCTTTGATAATTGCCTCTTCTCAACAAAAAAATTGATTGTGTCCACGCCAAGAAGAGTGGATCTGTATTCTGTGGGTAATTAATTCAGTAATAACAAGGTTACAACTAACTGGAAATAAGCTGTGAATTATATAATCAAATTTGAAAATCTGGATGACAAAGACTCTAGTTCAATCGATTGATAATAATAACTAAGCAGTTTTACTAAAATTAAATTTAAAAATCGCTTAGAATGATCATAGTTTTTAAATTATGATCAGTAATGAAATGTGTGCAATTTGAAACTATTTCGATACATGAGGCTACACTGAACAACAGATAAATAATTATGTCAACGAGAAATTCATAAAACCTGGTGCAATCGAATGAAAACCATAGACGTAGTCGGCTTATGTAATAGCCTAGGTCTACCCGATATTGGCGACGAGGTACAGTCTGAAATATCAGCTAAGTGCCAACTAGTGATACAGTGAAGATTTTGGACAGCTAAACTATAAACCTACGAATAAAAAATGAGACGTTTGATAAGGCTTTGTTTCATTAAAAATTATTTTCCGAATCTCTAAATTCGTCGCATTTTGTTTAGAAAAGGTCTTCTAATATGTTTCTCCCTCACTTTGGTTAATTCGTGATTGTTTTACAGTTTACATCGACATCGACGTCAATGTGAACAGGGGACCGTTCAGTGAATTTACGAATCAAAATTATCGTACTTTACCACCTTTTACACTCCAACTGTGTTATTATCTAACCTAGTCAGAAAACCGTTCAACAATTTGACAGGAAAAAATATCGTATGCGTAAATATTACACACAGTTTTGACGATCTGAGGCGTTTTCGAAATAATAATTAATAGACGTTTCCCACGGATATATATCTATTTTCTATTTGACGGAATAAATCTTACGTCAAATCATTGGACGATTCCCTGCTCAGATTAAAAAACAAAATAATAGACCTCAATGGACTCGCAAGAAATATACGATAATTTCATTTCCGAAAAATAGCTGATCGGTTCCTTGCACGTACTATACTGCAATCGAGATGAACTTTCACCTAGAAAAGATCGGAAGTTCGATTCTTGGGATGTAAAGTGACCCGTTCTCGGGACTCTTTTGATTGCACAGTATTATTTATATGAACGAAAATATGCATAATTTCCACGGCGCACAGACAGATTTGTATTGGTAACAGGTTTTTTGAGCATTTGGAACCGGATATCTCGTCCCCTTTCTTGGGTCATAAAGAAACTAACCAGCACTTCTGATTTATTCACGCTTTTTAAGGTTAGGTTACAAGTGACTAGTAGACTCGGCAACCACCATGTGTGATCGCTACTATTTACAGTGCCATCCCAGCTCTGTTGATCACTTTGAACTGAACTAGTTCAAATCATAATGAACGAACTCTTTCACTACGTCGACTAGTTTTTGACTGTCGTCGTGTACTACCTATTCTTAGGCGTATTGTTCAGTTCATAATTACGCGTACCAAACTGATAACGTATGATTAAGGGTAAAATAAAACACAAACATTTTTTATTGATAACTTATAAAACTGTTTACTCTTAAAACTAAATTAAGATGTAAACCTGATATTTCGTGAAATACAACTACTCGCTCGAACTTCGAGTAGTTTTAGGAGCTTCGAGCCGAGTTCGAGTAGTAAAATACTCGATCAAATACTCGAAGTTTCGAGTACTCGCACACCCCTAGTGTTTAGTGTATATTATTGTAGTATTTAGTGTATTTTTATTGTTGAAACATGGCTGACAACACTGTTGATGACCTTGACTTGAGTGACGACATTATTACAAGTGAAGATTCCGACACCGAAAGTGACGAAAGTGATGATGATGATGCAGTTTTGAACCCTATTTGGTGTAACAACACTGCTGGACTAAAAAAATTAACTGTTTGAAGGACAGTAAGCTATTCATTGTTCACCAATTAAGCTATTGGTGGCCATACCTGGTGATGGCTCACCTATTGATTGGTCTTCCAGCATCCCAAGGGGCTGATGGACCGTATTCAGACCACAACTTATGACGTCATAAACAACTTTTTCCCATGCTACAACCAACTTCGTTTTGCTGTTTTTGGGCTGTCTATACCTTATGAAAAGTAAAATTAAATTTTAGAGTACTTAGTTTACCGGGTCGGTTAGAGTGTTTTTACTATAGCAGTGAACGTGTTAATAACTCTTTTAATGATAAATGATCTATGTTTAGTCAATTCTTTAAATCTCCAACAAAGTGCATTTGAGTCCACTCTGTCTAAGGAGCTTTCACTTCTTTCCAATTGGCTGTGATAGCCAATCAGAACATGTACTGTTTCACCTTCACATTCTACAATGATAAATAAATAAATAAAATTTTATTGTCAGAAAGCCTTATATAGCATTAGATAACGTCAAAAATGTACACTAAACTTATTAATATTTTACACTATACTAGATTGATAATTACATTTAAGGTTCCAACAGTCCAATCACCGAATCACATCTCCAGCTAGCCTAGCTCTGCGCCGCCCATCTATTTTAATTTACTCAAGGTCTTATATTTTGTTTCACGTGTTAATAGCTTAAAATATTAAAAATTAACTTTAACAGTTTAGGTTTAATCTTATTAAACGTACAAAAGGGGTACCAAATCGTCGGCTACGTCTACTTGAGAGAAGACATCAGATTTTAGGCAACAGGTAGAATCAACTGAAAGTTCATATAATCCAAAGTAGTCCAAGTTCTTTTTCATACGAACTCAAAAGTCATTTTGCAATTACGAACTCAATCATGTTGCAATTTTCAAATGCAGATTGAGGATATTTTATTATGTAACAATATACATTATGTGAGAACTTAAATATTATTTTGGTTATTACAGAGAACCGTGAATGCCGATGTCAGTTGATTGATCCAAATCTGCGACTACCGACTGATGAGATTCTAGGTTTTGAGGCAGCAGTAGCAGCTCTAGGACTCAAGGCCAATGTGTCTGAAGCTGACCATCCCTTGCTATGTGAGGGAACTCGTCGGCAAAGGTAGCTTAGTTATTATAAGACCAATCTTATTTCAGACGATTCCAAAACCATAATTAAGTGTATAATGTATTCACATTCCAAATACTAGACTATGATAATATTTGTGACCCTACAATACTTTTTCCTACTTCCTCACTTACTGGCATTTTGTAAAGAATAGTATTAAAATTAATGTATTTAAACATAACATTCATTTTCACAACATATGGTCATTAATGCTCCTCTAAGCTTATATCTGTGATGATGAAGAGGAACATCAATACTATTTATAAGCACCTCGGTACTTGTGAAAGTGGTAGATATAATGAACAAAATAATAATAATAATGTTGGAGCGAATATCAAGTCAAAGAAAGCATATGGTATGACACAAAATCTATACAACAAACAATGTTACGACAAACACAATACAACATTACACTGTCATAAATCCTCAATATTATATGATAGTGAAACTATCCCTCACCAAAAAGAGAGAACTAGATAATATCAAAAAGGAGGACAGAAAAGTTATAAGAAAAGTCGTTGGACCACGAAAGACAAAAGACTACTACTAAACAATGTCACTGTAAAATACTTAAACATAGAACTGGACATGAAGAAAAGGAGGCTGAAATTCTATAAACACATTAGAAGATTACCAGAGACCAGCCTCACACAAATTATAATCAAATTCTTAGTAAAACTTAAAAATCCAACAATATGTAGTACAGAGATATAAAAAGATTAAACATAATCTGAAATTATGGACCGAGGTAAATACAAAAACAAAATTGATAAATGGGATTCAATAGTAAAGCAAATAAGTCAGCAAATAAGAACAAATTGGTTTGAGGAAAGGAAAGGGTATTTACCGAGAGGATGAAATCATATTGTACTTCAGAGGGAAAAGGTATTTACCCTTTTTATAATAATAATAATATAATAATAATAATAATAATAATATAATAATAATAATAATATAATAATAATAATAATATAATAATAATAATAATATAATAATAATATAATAATAATATAATAATAATAATAATTTATAATAATAATAATAATGTTGAGGTTCCAAATGTATGAATAATGAATAATCTGTCATACTTGTATGTATTGATATAATATTGTCATATAGATAAATTTGATTCATTCATAACTGTTTGCTTTAAACTACAGAGTTGCAGTGGTTTTTGTTGTTTTCTGATATGCTTGTGTTGCTGCTTTCAGAGGAGACCTGGTATTTACCGAAGTAAAAGTACCTTCTGGTACTTCAGAAGGAAAAGGTATTTACCGAGAGGATGAAATCATATTGTAAAAACAAAAACAAATAAAAATAGATTCAATAGCTTATTGTTTGTTTTCCTACAAGAGGATATACGTCTAATAATAATTATAATAATAATGTTGAGGTTCCAAATGTATGAATAATGAATAATCTGTCATACTTGTATGTATTGATATAATGTTGTCATATAGATAAATTTGATTCATTCATAACTGTTTACTTTAAACTACAGAGTTGCAGTGGTTTTTGTTGTTTTCTGATATGCTTGTGTTGCTGCTTTCAGAGGAGACCTGGCCATCACTCTGTTGGTCTTGTATAAGGATGATCCTCACAAGCTGGCCCGTATCATGGACAAACTATTGGACAGAGATGTCCATCAGCTGATCAAGTGTCCAGTGCCAAGTAGTTACTACTCCAGCAACCCACCTGTGAAAAGCCAGTACTCTCGGCCTCCTCCTCGCAATGAGCTGGACAACCACCCGCATCCACTGCCACTGCAACATCCTGGGCCGTCTGACATACTTTTAGATACTCTACCCATCAGTAAGTGTTAGACTGTAATCGACATTGAAAAAATTTAGCATTTCAAGCCAAAAATATGGCTCAGAAAAAGTTTATTAATTCAAATTATTAGTTTAAATAATTGCTTAGTTATGCAACGAATGCATTTTTTACTGGTTTCTTTAATGCTTTAGACATAACTCACGACTTGAACTATAATTCAGGAGTGATGACAGACACAATAACTTTATTACATGTTGTAGGTTAGGTTAACACGTTCACTGTGTTGTTATAATTTCTCTGCTATTCATCCTGTGCGTCACACGATCTCGGGGTCTCGTTGCATACCATCAATTCAGTACGGGACGAGATCCCGAGATCTCGTGACGCAGTGAACGTGTTAAAGGGCACTAGGCTAGGAATTACTATATTGGAGAGATAGGACATCAGCAAACTTACCTTAGAAGACAAATACAGGTCTCTCTCTAATCACCTGAAGATAGTGCCAGTGATGTTGAACATTTGTGAGATTGTGTTTCTTTTGTATTTATTTACTACTACTCTAGTGTTAGTGGACTTGTCCTCTAAGGTAAGTTTGCTGATGTCCTTCATTACATGTTGGGAGGCATAATGGCGAAATCAATGTACTCATTCGCAACTTGAGACTAGTTTCTCAATTGATTGTTTGGAAAACAGATATAAATTTAAGAAAGCAGTAAAGTTGCAATGATTAATTTCATGTAAAATCAAATAGATGTATTAATCTAGTATCACAATATGTAAACATAATCATAAATTATTTATTGTATCCCACTACAGAGTCATTTAACCTCATCTAAATTATCTTCATTAAATAACTCTCCTATAATTACTTGTATATAATCAAAGTTTTCAAGACATCTAATCAGTAAATTAAAATTTAAATATGTTAATTATTTGCAAATACGATTTTTCTTAACAGTTTTTTTGATTATCTCTAGCTTAAGCTATTTGAGTGAAAAGCTATATGAATGAATTTACAATTCTTAGTACAAATGATTATTTAAGATGACATTTATAAGTAAATATTATAATGAGCTATCTAACATTAAGTAAACAAATTTTTTTATTTCGTTTTATTTTTTGGAAATTTTTTTAATCCTAAAATTTATTAAAAATATAACCATAAATAAACAAATAGAAGTTAAATAAACATAACTATAATTATTATAAATATATAACAAATCAGCAACTAGATAAATATGAATTTTAACACATGAGACGTACATGTTACCCAGAAACAAAAACCAATTCAGTAATTTAGAGGCAGTGTGTGCCTAAAGGACATGTCCAGGAGGGGAAGGTCAACTTTCACTTTCCAATGTTTGCTTGTTCATGAACATTTGGTTATTTTACATAAAATCCCCTCAATACTTGGCCAGCTTGCTCTATACATCCATGTTTCCCTATATGTGTTTGCAAGAACGCCCTATATTTGTATTTTTAAATTGCCGGTAGTTAAATATAGGCCTAAAGATTTAAAATTGGTTTAAAAATAGATGATTTTTAAACCAAGAGTACATTTTGTATTAACAAAGTTTATGAGTAAAGTACAGTTAGTAGTAATATAGTAAGCTTTTGACTCAAGAAATTATTGTAATATTTAATTGACACTACTTTATAAACTGCTGTAAATTTTGAATTTACATAAAAAATACCACTTTTGAAAATTTAATAATTTGCTATTCTAAAAATTTTTTTGGGGATTAATTTAACAAAATTGCAGTTTCAGTGTTTGGATATGAGAATTGTTTATATTAACACTTAATACAATTAAAAAATAGTTGCTATGCCTGTCTTATTAAAATATAAACGTATATTAAAGATGATAAGGAATCATCTCAAAAACCAAAAGTAATAAATAATATTTTTTTTTGCTGTAGAAATGTTTAAAGTACCTTGACATAGTTAATGTTTGTTTAGAATCATTGTCATCAAACAAAAATTGTATTCAGAAAGCTGAAAATAAAGTATAATCGGTTGTAAAAGAAAGAATAGTCATATAATTAATGGAGCTTGAAACTTTAAATTCAGCGCAGCTAATCCAATGCTAATTTCTACATCAAAAACTTAATTCCCTGAAACTATATATCCAATGTTAAAAGCTAATTTTGTGAGTCTCTCTAGATGGAGTGAATAGCAGACCTCAAAGTTGTACTAGTGCAGAGTTCGAGCAGAGCTTGGCTAGTCTTTCTTTGAGTAGCCCAAGTACTAGCCACGTGACTCCACCCCTAGCTATGAATACTCCTCTAACACCCTCTTCGTCTCGCCCCAAAGAGACCACTACCAGGTAATATATTTGCGATGTTATGCCATGATTAGGTTAAAAATTAAAAAAAAATTACTATAACACGTTTGCTACTATAGTTATATGCAATTTGTTATTCTTATAGACCAGCAGGTGTGTGTGTGTGTGTGGGTCAAATGGTTTCTTCCATCAAAATGACGACGCATTGTTGCGTCAGTCTGGTATTGTTGTTTAGCGGCTTATTTTTAAGCAACCATCTATTAAGTAATAGACAGTTATTAAAGATCTTTTAAGCCTTGATTTCTTGCTATCGGTCTACAGAGATGTCTATTACATATAAGCATCACTTCTTATTGGGTCCATGTGCATGACGCCAGATTTTAATGTATTTTTTTAACACACATACAGAATTCATGATTTTTATTTAAGTTTTAGAAGTGGTAACGTAACAATAATACTTTGTGTCACAGGTACCATGCTAGGACAAAGAAATTAATTTGAAACAAAAATGTATAGATCATAAAAATGTTAGCTAATTAATATTATATGCATAAAACAGGAATACAAGAATAAACTATATATAAAAGTAAGAAGATCAGTTTAAAATAATATAAGGAATGAAAAATGTAGGGCTTTATAAATTATAGTAAAGGGCAATAAATCACAATCATTTTAAAATAGAAGTCTAGAGGTTGATACATTTATTTAACACCAAGCATGCATTTATAAATAAGTAAAGGAAGGACTTGTATATCATAGAACAAATATATGTATATAATAGAAATACTTTGTTGTACATAACATTATTTGTCTTATTATAGTCAAATTAAAAACTGTAATTGACTATAATGTGAGTGTGAGTTGACGGCAGTTATAAATAGAAATGTTTTACATTGTAGGTATAAAGGAAAACGAGCTTATCCATCCATTCCAAATCAGCCATCAGAGGCCAGCGCTCACTTCACAATCGAGTTGGCCAAGTCAGTACTGTTGAAGTCAGGAGGGACCAGATCCACATCGCTGTTCACGCAGGCTACTACGTCACAGAACCACCGGGCTTTACAAATGTGTGCCTTCCAGTTGGGTCTCTACGCTTTGGGTCTGCACAACTGTGTCACCCCCAACTGGCTCAGTCGAACTTACTCATCTCACGTCTCCTGGATCACAAGTAAAACAACCAGATAAACTTAATTAGAATTGAAATTAAAACATCTCAATCAAATGCAGACTGTAAGAAAATGCTCTTGGGTTAAATTAGTAATTTCCATATTAACTTTGTACAAAGTAGTATTTGAACATAATGAACTCTGTTTGTATATTATATTTGAAAGAAAATTAATTCATTACATTACATGTATATGAGAAGTATCCATTAGCCTTGTATTAATTTTCATCAAGTAGAAACTGTGCAAATTTAATATACGTAATCTAATGATATACGACACTGCCTTTAACTGATAATAATATTTTTATAAAACAATGTTTTTCGTTTTGTAATCTTACAAATCTTGCATTTAATGATTTTTTACAAAGCTTTCATATAGTTTAGCTGACTGTTGATTTATTCCCTGAAATCAGTATAATTTTCTTGACAAAACCTGAAATTTTCATCCATTTTGGTTGGTAAATAAAGTTTTTACAATGATTTTTCTTCAACCATGCAGTTTACTACTGGAGCTTCGGAGGCATAAAAACGTCGGTTTTATTAAAATTTCAAATGGCTCTAAAAAAAAAAAAAAAAAAACTGTTTGAGATAGAGCAATAAAATTTGGGATTTTGTCTTATCACATTAGAAGGATAAATCGTACAAAGTTTCATCAAAATCTGAATCGGTGGGTGACATGGCCTGGATGAACTGACATGGACTGACCCAGTAGCCCACTTATTATGTCAATAAAACTTATGAATAAATTACACACAGAAATCAGAGATTTAGAATTTTAAATGTTTAACATAAAGTTGAATTGTTCTTATTAAAAAATCCCTTTTACTCTGTAACTAAATTTTTAACCGAAAAATGGTCTCTGCTGATTTTAATTAGGTTTTATTGTAGGAACTAGTATATGTATTGTTAGTATTATGTTAAGTGTATTTTTATATCTATTGAGATGTTGTAATGAACGTGCCTATGTATTTCGTGAAATATTGTTGTGGCAAATAAATTTATTCTATTTAGCAGGTTATTTAAAACAGATGTATCCTATTGCTTAAGTAGCTTGAGAACCAGTCCAACTCCTTTCTACCAATTCCCAGTGATTTTAGCTTTGATATTATTAGCTTATGGTCTAGGCTACTTCAGTAAGCTGATTATGTGATGTTGTAGGTCTGGCGATGGACATCGGTGCTCCCGCCATTTCCTTTCTCATGGATACATGGGAGGGTCATCTGACTCCACCTGAGGCAGTAAGCATCGCAGACCGTGCCTCACGGGGCTGTGATCCCAACATGGTAGCGGCAGCTGCACAACTGGCTCTGTCCTGTCTACCCCATGCCCACGCACTCAATCCTAATGAGATTACTCGCGCAATACTTCAGGTATATAGGCTAATTTCTCTTTATTGAACACACAATAATTCCACAATACCCTAAATTTACTCATTATTAAATAGTTGATTAAGAAATCAGAATTTATTGTAAACAAGCTAAAATATTCCCTGAAAATTGAGATTTTGTCCAATTTGAACGGAACTTCTTTAACACCAAGCTTGACATTTTATTCATTAGTCAAGCAAGTAAGCGATAAACTTTATATCAAATTTATGTATCCAAATTGTATTATCAAACCTCAAGACTAAATATTTTGATATTACAAGGGCTGTTCAGGAAGTAACATCCCTTTGCTCACTGGGTGGGAAGTAGAGGGGGTAGGGCTGCCATCTTGCGCCGTCGCGCATGGCAGGTCAATGGGCGTCCAGCCGTATTATAGTGAAGGTTGTCCTAACGCTAGTTTGTTTTTAAAAATTCCTGCGAAGTGTGGAGTGTGTTCTATCATTACATTTTTCGTAGCTAAACAGTATTCGGCAGCAGCAATTCATAGAAAACTTTGTGCTGTGTATGAGTCAAATGTAATGAGTGCAGGAGTTGTTCAGGAATGGGTTCGCATGTTTAAAAGTCGCAGAACAAATGTCAACAGGTCGTCTGTGGTCACTGATGATCTAGTTGAGAAGATAAATGCTAAAATTCGTAACAACAGAGGCTTCACCAGCTCAGAACTTTCGGAAGAATTTATACAAATTTCCAGGACTGTTTTGTACGAGGTAGTGACTGACAAGTTAGGCTACTGAAAGTTTTGTGCTCAGTGGCTACTGGAAATTCTTTCAGAAAACTACAAAACTTTTAGTTACCCACCCTCCCACCCATACAAGTACAGTGGTATAGACCCACCCTCCCACCCATACAAGTACAGTGGTATAGACCCACCCTCCCACCCATACAAGTACAGTGGTATAGACCCACCCTCCCACCCATACACGAACTGTGGTATAGACCCACCCTCCCACCCATACAAGTACAGTGGTATATACCCACCCTCCCACCCATACAAGTACAGTGGTATAGAACGCACTTCATACTTTGCGGGAAGTTTTATTGCAGCACTAATTTCGACAAGCGGCTGAAAACAAACTAGCCCTAGGACAACTTTTACTGTAATACGGCTGAACACCCACCACCTGGCCGTGCCAGTGCAAGATGGCGGCCCTACCCCCTCTACTTCTCACACAGTGAGCAAATGGAGGATACTTTCCGAACAGCCCTCATAAAATTTCGTTTTAATTATGGATAATTTTATACTGTTTTATATTTAATTATTCGAGCATGTGACGAAATTGTAATTCTTAAAGAATTTGCAGTAAAGAGCTATGTCTATGTTTATTTGTTTATTTTAGGCAATCTTAAAAGTTACATTGCAGCTTATTTGTATAAGAAAGCTCTATATATTTCAATTTCAAAATTCCTTTATTCATATAATATACAGTTGTACATAGAATAGTGTCACTAATCCTATAACGATACATATAAAATAGTATTATAATTATTTATTAACTTGGCTATCCCAAAATTCTTCAAAGGAATAAGATGCACGTTTTATCAAGTAAGTTTTCAATTGTGTTTTTGAAACTTTGATATTTTGTTCTGTTAAGAAATTTTGTGGAGACGATGAAAAAAAGCTTTTCCAGGAAACTGAGTTTTCTTTTTATAAAACTCTAAATTGTGCTCAACAATACTTTGAGAATGATTGCGAGTGTTATATGTATGCTTATTTTCATTAAATACGGGGTCTGAAATGAAATGAAATGAAATGAAAATCGTCTTTATTCATCATTTGTAATCATGTACAAAGAATGGCGTCATCATATATATAAATTATCATCCTTATCACTTATCATAATAATGCTAATGTAAGTAGTCTCAGTGGAAGAATTCATCAACTGAATAAAAAGGTTTTGTTAAAAAGTAATTTTTTAGATTATTTTTAAATTTTTTAATGTTGGAAAAGTTTTTTAAGATGTTGGGAAGAGTATTATAACCTTTTATGCCTGTGTATGTTTTTTTCTCAAAGAATCTAGTCTATGAGATGGTATAGAGTAATTATTCTGCAAACTGTTTGACATAAGTTACTGTTTGAAAAATATACAACGCATAAATTGTCAGTATTCCTGAATACTGACAGTTTATACTTTTATAAAATATAAGTTTTTACTGAATAAAAGTTCTACTGAATATTCCGTTTTTAAATTGTGCATTATCCTAAGTGCCCTTTTTTGTTGTAGTAAGAGTCGGTTAAAATTTTTATTTGTGGTCGCTCCATATGTACTAATGCCACACGCTAAATGGGAATGCACCAATGAGTAGTAGTATACTATTAACAATGTTTCCAAACTACAAATCTGACATAATGTTTTATGGCCTACAAACCAGAAGAAATTTTATTGATAACATGATCGATATGATTACTCCAATCTAGGAGTTTGTCAATTATAAGACCAAGACATTTTGTAGATTCCATTTGTAATTAAAACCTTAGTGTTACAGAAATTGTTATAATTCATATGAAGTTATGGTTAAAAGTTCAACATTTAGGTTTAAAGTTTAGAAAATAAATTCTAATTAACTCTGCTTAACTGTCTTAAGTTATAAACACTATCTTAAATTTATTCTAGCTTTGTTCTTGAAATAATGTGGCTCACCTACATTAGAGTGTGTTTGTTCAGTGCAAAGAGCAGAGTGACTTGATGCTCGAGCACTCTTGTATCACTGTAGAGAGTGCTGCCAAGGGTGGAGGTGTGTACCCGGAAGTCCTGTTCCAGGTGGCCAAGTATTGGTATGAGCTGTACTTGCGGGTAAGTTAATTTTCAACGTATTTAAAAATATTATGAATCATACTAGTTGTTATATTAGAAAAGCTAATAATATGCCTGAAAATAGATTACTTATAAAATTATTGATTCAAATTTATTATTTTTTCATGGAATTTTGTAAGAAGCATTTTAGATTGGAACTGTTTTTACAGAACTTTTATTCTATCGTTTTATTTTATTTCTTTTACCGCCCTCATAGGGAATGGAATGGACGTTCTTTAATCACTTCTGAACTAGTGTGGGCAGATGCAACTATTAGAAATATGAATGGAGAGTGACACTAGATCAGTCGTGTGACTGTGGGGAGTCTATCCAAACAATGGATCACATAGTTACAGATAGCCCCCTGCGCTTTTTACGGAGGAATTACCTAGCATGAATCGAATCAGTAAGGCAAGGGCTTAAATGACTTGATGCATTGGATTTAGCTTTGTGACAGTTCACTCTATATTTTTATTAAATATCACGTGACTTTTTCCAATTATATCGTACAGCTTTTATATTTTTAAATATTAATAAATGGTAGTTGACAGCAATCCATACGCTATATATGTTTTGCTTTTTCAAGAAAGTTGGTTTACCACTACAAGGCACATAGAATTTATCTCATGAGTTAACCAATAAACTAATAATTAATGCACAACTAATAAACTGATCAGTTAAATAAAATACACAACTTCTGAACTGAATAGAATGCCAGAGTAATGATAAATGTTTATTTTGTTTTTAAGGTAATTTTTTATAGTAAGAACTTGTAGGTGATAATTTATTAATGATAGACAGTTCAGCTATCATATCTGGAGGATTAGTCTGTTGCCCCTTAACTTGATTCCACAGTTCAATTTACTTTTTGAATATGCCATTAAATTAATAGTAATTAATACTACATTTAGAGTGTTTAAAAGTTATTAGGGATCACTTGGGGTCCAAGATCTAAGAGTCAGCTTCAAATTTTCAAATGGGAATATGGTCATGTGACATGTAATTTAAAATTCCCATTTCAAGCCGAAAAGGATAGTCCAAACAGAATTTAAAAAGGATGTGTGGTTCTTTAGTTATTAATTAGTTAGTTATTTTATTTAATTGGTCATCGCCTTTTTAATTTCCTAATTAAAACTGCTTTGTCATGGCTAAACAAAATAATGTTGGTGAGTCTTATGACCCTTGGGTGTTGGGTTAATCTTACATTAGCCTTGACAAGTCAGTTATAATGAAGGAAATACACAGGTAATGACCAATTAAATTAAACAACAAAATAATTATCAACTAAAGATCCAGGATTTGCCTTCCTTCAGGATGATAAGCCTGAACCTGGCCACTATTTCCAACACAACCCTCTTCCAGCATTTATAAGAGTTCAGATATAAGAACATTAATTACCTCTGGTATAGAAATAGTAATGACAAATACTCAATATACTAAGTTTTTTTTAAATGGTACTTCAAGTGGTATAGTTTAACTAAAAGCTGGAATGCTCTTCAGATCAAGACATGGTCAAGTCTCCCAACATGTAATGAAGGTCATCAGCAAACTTACCATAACCCTTTTAACCCCAGGCGGCAGTATACTGCGGTTAACCATAGCCTGTGTTACCTATGAAAAAGACCAGGCGGCAGTATACTGCCGTTTCGTATTTTGCGTATTTTAAAATTACTAGATCAGGTATGTCAAATGTCGTTTTGTATTTCATATAGTACGTAAGTTGAGGAATAGAACGATATACGTTTTTCATATTTTGAATACCTTTGGAATTGAAATAGACGCTACTAAATATGACCCATTTCTAGTGTTTGTTTACGTTTCACAGTTGTGTCAGTTGTTGTTATTGTGGTTAGTTATTGTGCTTGTTTATGTGTTTCGTCACAGTTTTCATTAGTATTTAGTAGTTATTAGTGTTGAATATAGTTTGTAGAGTGTAAATATAATCAATGGATCATCATGAAGACATTTGAACAAGTGAAATAGATAGAATTATGGATGAGAATCTTGACTCAGAATCAAGTGTTAGTGATTTGTTTGCTGACGATAGTGATGCTGATCCGAGCTATGTCCCCTACACAATCATCAACTTCAAGTGGTGAGAGAGCTAACTTATTTCCAGATGAGTATTTAGGCAAATCAAGGCCTACTTTAGAAAGTGATGACAGTAATATTGATGATCCAGAAATTGATCAACCCAGGTCTACTCCTACGCCTAGGCCTAGGATCCCTAATCAATGTAGACAAGTCTTGAGTGATAATTCTGATATAGACGGTAGTGATGAGGACTCTAATGATGTAGGTCCCACATGGGAAAAAGTAACTGTTACAGATAATGTTCATTTCAATCATAACTTTTCTTTTTATGGATATTCCAGGACCGAAACACTGAAGGACCGAAACACTGAAGCCCTGTAGAATACTTCAATTTATTCTTTACTACTACCCTGTTGAATTTAATGGTTTTAGAAACAAATAGGTATGCAAAACTAAACTATAAGCTCAAGAGGAGGTACTGCTTCACCTTATAAGTCGCTTTAGACAACGGGTTCCAACAACATTACCTGAAATGAAAGCCTTTATTGTTGTTGTCCTAAATATGGGCCTAGTTAGAAAAAACCGACTATAAAGGCATACTGGTCTACTACTTCATCTCAAAATAACCTTGGTTCTGGAAATGTACCTGGTTAGCTCGACACCTCTGATGCTTTTATCATCTCGCAGACTCCATACAAGGGTGGACCCATATGGTAGCCAGTGCCAACTGGCTCTGTCTGTCTCACCATGCCCAAGCACTCATCCTATGAATACTCGCGCAATAATTTTGGGATATAGGCTAATTTCTCTTTAATGAAAACCAATAATTCCACAATACCCTAAATTTACTCCATATTAAATGTTGATTTAAGAAAAAGAATTTATTGAAAAAAAACTAAAAATTCTCCCAAAATTGAGATTTTGCCAAATTTTAATGAAATACTTTAACACCAAAACTGACATTTTATTAATTAGCAAGAAAGAAGGATAAACTTTTATCAAATTTATATATCCAAATTGTATTATCAAACCTCAAGACTAAATATTTTGTATTACAAAGGGGTTTCAGGAAGTAACATCTATTTGTCACTGGGGGGAAGTAGAGGGGTAGGGCCCCCCTCTTGCGCCGCCGCAGGGGAGGTCAATGGGGGGTCCAGCCCTTTAAGGAAGGTTGTCCCCAGCGTAGTTTTTTTTTTAAAAAATTCCCGCGGGAATGTGGATGTGGTTTTTAAAAATTACATTTTTGTCTAACGTATTCCAGCAGCAATTCATAAAAACTTTGTGCTGTGTTTGGTCAATGTAATGGTGCAGGGTTTTTTTAGGGAAAGGGTTCGCATGTTTAAAAAATGCAAAAAAAATTCAACAGGTTGTCTGGGTCACTGTTTTCAGTTGAGAAGATAAATCAAAAATTCGTAACAACAGAGGTTCACCAGCCAAACTTTTGGGAAAAATTTAACAAAATTTCCAGGGGGCTGTTTTTTTTCGAGGGAGTGCTGACAAGTTAGACTAATTTAAAGTTTGTGCTCAGTGGTTATGGAAAAACTTTCGAAAATACAAAATTTTGAATGACAGAAAGCACTTCATACTTTTCGGGGGAAATTTTTTTTGCACACTTTTCGAAAAGCGGGTGAAAACAAAAAACCTAGGACAATTTTACTGTAAAAGGCTGAACACCCCTACCTGGCCGTGCCAGTGCAAGTGGCGGCCCCCCCCTCTTCTTTACCCGGGGCAAAAGGAGGGGAAATTTCCCAAAGCCCTCATAACATTTCGTTTTAATTATGGATAATTTTTATACTGTTTATATTTAATTTTAATTTGAGCATGTACGAAAAATTTTAAATTTTTTAAGAAAATTTTTAGTAAAGGGGGTATGTCTATGTTTATTTGTTTTTTTTAGGCAATCTTAAAAGTTACATTGCAGCTTATTTGATAAAAAAGTTTTATTTTCAATTTCAAAATTCCTTTATTCATTAATATACAGTTGTACATAGGAATAGTGTCACAACCCATTAAGAAACATATAAAATAGTATTTTTAAATTTTTTATTTAAATTGGGTATCCCAAAATTCTTTAAAGGGAATAAGACACTTTTTTATCAAATAATTTTTTTTAATGTGTTTTTAAACTTTGATATTTTGTTTGTTAAGAAAATTTTTGTGGGAGCATGAAAAAAAAACTTTTTCCCGTTAAAGAGTTTTCTTTTTATAAAACTCAAATTTTGCTCAACAATACTTTGAAATGATTGCGAGTGGTTTTATGTAATTTTTTTTCATTAAATATGGGGTCTGCAAACTGTTTGACATAAGTTACTGTTTGAAAAATATACAACGCATAAATTGTCAGTATTCCTGAATACTGACAGTTTATACTTTTATAAAATATAAGTTTTTACTGAATAAAAGTTCTACTGAATATTCCGTTTTTAAATTGTGCATTATCCTAAGTGCCCTTTTTTGTTGTAGTAAGAGTCGGTTAAAATTTTTATTTGTGGTCGCTCCATATGTACTAATGCCACACGCTAAATGGGAATGCACCAATGAGTAGTAGTATACTATTAACAATGTTTCCAAACTACAAATCTGACATAATGTTTTATGGCCTACAAACCAGAAGAAATTTTATTGATAACATGATCGATATGATTACTCCAATCTAGGAGTTTGTCAATTATAAGACCAAGACATTTTGTAGATTCCATTTGTAATTAAAACCTTAGTGTTACAGAAATTGTTATAATTCATATGAAGTTATGGTTAAAAGTTCAACATTTAGGTTTAAAGTTTAGAAAATAAATTCTAATTAACTCTGCTTAACTGTCTTAAGTTATAAACACTATCTTAAATTTATTCTAGCTTTGTTCTTGAAATAATGTGGCTCACCTACATTAGAGTGTGTTTGTTCAGTGCAAAGAGCAGAGTGACTTGATGCTCGAGCACTCTTGTATCACTGTAGAGAGTGCTGCCAAGGGTGGAGGTGTGTACCCGGAAGTCCTGTTCCAGGTGGCCAAGTATTGGTATGAGCTGTACTTGCGGGTAAGTTAATTTTCAACGTATTTAAAAATATTATGAATCATACTAGTTGTTATATTAGAAAAGCTAATAATATGCCTGAAAATAGATTACTTATAAAATTATTGATTCAAATTTATTATTTTTTCATGGAATTTTGTAAGAAGCATTTTAGATTGGAACTGTTTTTACAGAACTTTTATTCTATCGTTTTATTTTATTTCTTTTACCGCCCTCATAGGGAATGGAATGGACGTTCTTTAATCACTTCTGAACTAGTGTGGGCAGATGCAACTATTAGAAATATGAATGGAGAGTGACACTAGATCAGTCGTGTGACTGTGGGGAGTCTATCCAAACAATGGATCACATAGTTACAGATAGCCCCCTGCGCTTTTTACGGAGGAATTACCTAGCATGAATCGAATCAGTAAGGCAAGGGCTTAAATGACTTGATGCATTGGATTTAGCTTTGTGACAGTTCACTCTATATTTTTATTAAATATCACGTGACTTTTTCCAATTATATCGTACAGCTTTTATATTTTTAAATATTAATAAATGGTAGTTGACAGCAATCCATACGCTATATATGTTTTGCTTTTTCAAGAAAGTTGGTTTACCACTACAAGGCACATAGAATTTATCTCATGAGTTAACCAATAAACTAATAATTAATGCACAACTAATAAACTGATCAGTTAAATAAAATACACAACTTCTGTACTGAATAGAATGCCAGAGTAATGATAAATGTTTATTTTGTTTTTAAGGTAATTTTTTGTTTTAAGAACTTGTAGGTGATAATTTATTAATGATAGACAGTTCAGCTAGCTTATCTGGAGGATTAGTCTGTTGCCCCTTAACTTGATTCCACAGTTCAATTTACTTTTTGAATATGCCATTAAATTAATAGTAATTAATACTACATTTAGAGTGTTTTAAAGTTATTAGGGATCACTTGGGGTCCAAGATCTAGGAGTCAGCTTCAAATTTTCAAATGGGAATATGGTCATGTGACATGTAATTTAAAATTCCCATTTCAAGCCGAAAAGGATAGTCCAATCAGAATTTAAAAAGGATGTGTGGTTCTTTAGTTATTAATTATTTAGTTATTTTATTTAATTGGCCATCACCTTTTTAATTTCCTAATTAAACTGCTTTGTCATGGCTAAACAAAATAATGTTGGTGAGTCTTATGACCCTTGGGTGTTGGGTTAATCTTACATTAGCCTTGACAATTCAGTTATAATGAAGGAAATACACAGGTAATGACCAATTAAATTAAACAACAAAATAATTATCAACTAAAGATCCAGGACTTGCCTTCCTTCAGGATGATAAGCCTGAACCTGGCCACTATTTCCAACACAACCCTCTTCCAGCATTTATAAGAGTTCAGATATAAGAACATTAGTTACCTCTGGTATAGAAATAGTAATGACAAATACTCAATATACTAAGTTTTTTTTTAATGGTACTTCAGGTGGTATAGTTTAACTAAAAGCTGGAATGCTCTTCAGATCAAGACATGGTCATGTCTCCCAACATGTAATGAAGGTCATCAGCAAACTTACCATAACCCTTTTAACCCCAGGCAGCAGTATACTGCCGCCTGTGTTACCTATGAAAAAGACCAGGCGGCAGTATACTGCCGTTTCGTATTTTGCGTATTTTAAAATTACTAGATCAGGTATGTCAAATGTCGTTGTGTATTTCATATAGTACGTAAGTTGAGGAATAGAACGATATACGTTTTTCATATTTTGAATACCTTTGGAATTGAAATAGACGCTACTAAATATGACCCATTTCTAGTGTTTGTTTACGTTTCACAGTTGTGTCAGTTGTTGTTATTGTGGTTAGTTATTGTGCTTGTTTATGTGTTTCGTCACAGTTTTCATTAGTATTTAGTAGTTATTAGTGTTGAATATAGTTTGTAGAGTGTAAATATAATCAATGGATCATCATGAAGACATTTGAACAAGTGAAATAGATAGAATTATGGATGAGAATCTTGACTCAGAATCAAGTGTTAGTGATTTGTTTGCTGACGATAGTGATGCTGATCCGAGCTATGTCCCTACACAATCATCAACTTCAAGTGGTGAGAGAGCTAACTTATTTCCAGATGAGTATTTAGGCAAATCAAGGCCTACTTTAGAAAGTGATGACAGTAATATTGATGATCCAGAAATTGATCAACCCAGGTCTACTCCTACGCCTAGGCCTAGGATCCCTAATCAATGTAGACAAGTCTTGAGTGATAATTCTGATATAGACGGTAGTGATGAGGACTCTAATGATGTAGGTCCCACATGGGAAAAAGTAACTGTTACAGATAATGTTCATTTCAATCATAACTTTTCTTTTTATGGATATTCCAGGACCGAAACACTGAAGGACCGAAACACTGAAGCCCTGTAGAATACTTCAATTTATTCTTTACTACTACCCTGTTGAATTTAATGGTTTTAGAAACAAATAGGTATGCAAACTAAACTATAAGCTCAAGAGGAGGTACTGCTTCACCTTATAAGTCGCTTTAGACAACGGGTTCCAACAACATTACCTGAAATGAAAGCCTTTATTGTTGTTGTCCTAAATATGGGCCTAGTTAGAAAACCGACTATAAAGGCATACTGGTCTACTACTTCATCTCAAAATACACCTTGGTTCAGTAAAATGTTCACCTGTTTATGGTTCGAATCACTTCTATGCTTTTTTCATCTCGTCAATAATACAGCATTACCAAAAGTAAATGAACCCGGCTATGATCCAGCACAGAAGTTCACACCCTTAATCGATCACTGCAACAGAATGTTCAAACACCACTATATAGCCCATGAACAATTATCTGTGAATGAGTTTGATTGGAACAAAGAATCAAACCAGTTTGATGCAGTATATGCCCAATAAACACCACCACCGCTGGGGCATCAAATTGTGGGTTTTATGCGTCTCAGTGTCGAAATATTGTTTGAGTTTCTTTTGTTATAAAGGAGCAAAGTCAAATGAAGACAGGGATGAAATAAAGCAGTATGGATTAGGCTATTCAGTAGTTACAAAATTATTAACTATGTGTAATTATCTTGGAAAAGGGTACCATGTTTTTGTAGACAATTACTTTTCAAGTATAGCTCTTATGAAAATGCTGTACAGTCAGAAAACCTTTTTCACATGAACAACTAGGCGAAATTGAAAAGGTTTGCTACAAGAATTGAAAGACAAAATAGCTGTAGGAGAAGCAGTATATTATGAAAATGAGAACAACATTGCAATGGCCTACCGTCAAAAGAAAACCCAAAAGTTTCCCGTTATATTACTATCATCTAAAGGTGAAGTAGGAAATGTGGAAGTAACAAACAGAAGGCGTGGTAGACAAAATATTTAAACAAAACCTAATATCATTGCAAATTACAACACTTACATGGGTGGAATAGACCACTTTGATATGATGCTTTACACTTACTTAGACGAGAGGCGCACAGTGAAGTATTGGAAGAAGGTGGCTTTCAACATTTTCTGTAGAATGATAGAACTGAATAGTTATGTTATGTATAAAGACAATTGTATAAATAATAATTTGAAACCTGCATCTAGATATAAGTTTATTGTCAGCATCATTGAAAACATAGCTCAGGAATGGTTCATTCACAAAAATGCTGACAAATTGCCAGGCGGTGGCGGTGATAATGGTAGACCCAAAAGCCTTGAAAAAATACCAGGAACATCAATGAAAACTTGCTGGGTATGCATAAAAAAAGGTCAGACATACAAAACTTCAAGGAAAAGATCACGACTCTGCTGCAGCAAGTGCAAAGAAGGATGCCACGTCCCCTGCTTCGCTAAACATATTTGTAAATAAAATAAAATAGGAAAAAAATGTTGTAAATAATGTATATATTGAAGATATGTGTGATAAATTTAACATGAAGGACTCTTTGGAATTAATGGTAAGTGTAAATACAGTTATTTTTAAAATTATGTGCATGTTTGTTACTAAGGCTTATTTTTACCTAACTGGTTGTTATTTTTATTAATTGCGATATTTTATTTATTTATCACATAATCTTCATAAAAAAGTATCATTGTATACAGAATATGATTTTGTTTTGAAATATAGGATTTCCACAGTAAAATCTGTCTTATTTTTACTGGCTTTTTGGGGTTAAAAGTTGAATTTTCAGAAATTTGTTTAAATTTTGTATAGTTTTTGAATAAAAAAATTTTTCCAAAATTAGTTTTTTACTTCATTGAAAATGAAAGACAATTTTATTCTGAACATATCAATACAAAAATCTCATTGATACATGGATAAGGGCCCAATTTATGATTTTTTTGTAAACATTTTCAAATGTACACGTTTTTACAGTGTGCAGTTTTTGTGCCTTCTACCAAAATGGGGTAGTAAGTTTTTGGTACACACTAATTTTTGGCCTGGTCTCCAAAGTGTTAAAAGACAAGTCCACTAACACCAGAGTAGTAGTTGTGTTTGTTACTACTACTCTGGTGTTAGTGAACTTGTCTTTTAAGTTAAGTTTGCTGATGTCCTATCCCTCCAATATACTAATTCCTGGCCTAGTGCTCTTTAACCTAACCTAAAACCTGATGACTAGAATTTGAGATTTAGTCACCAGATTTTTAGCTTTCTGTTGTTATTTGAGAACATATTTGGACAGGTTGAGTATCTTTTATTTTTTTAAATTTTGGTTTGTGAGTTATGTTTCTTTATGAATTCAACGATCTTGAATTGTGAGGTTTTAAACCTTGATTTTAACTCTCAAAAGGCTGTTTGTTCAAAACCACCCCTAATATTTAATCAGTTTAACCCTAGAATGCCCACGCGGGGTAAATTTTTTCCAGGCTCGTTTTTAAAGTGTCAGTTCTTATGCGAAGATGTAATCAAGAGCTTCCACCCCCTCAGTACCTTCAAGTGGACTCGTCCACCGTCTGACCTTGACATTGCCAGTGTCTTGGCGGCAGTCCAGGGTGAGCTGTTTGTGTGTAAAGTGAGGCGGTCGGTGTTTGGAAACTTTTTACCCCGCGCGAGCTCTGGATTTAGTTATAATGTAATGTCGCCGCCTTCAATTATTTTGTGCTATTGACAGTGAAACATTACATAGTTATTTTATTTAGAGGGTAATTGTTTTCTATAACATTTAATTTGTGTGTATTGTTGTTTATTTAATTTTCAATGGCGGATCCGAGTTTGTACACTAACCTTACAAATCGAATACAACGTTTTCTTGAAGATACAGAAAACGACGATGAAGTGTTGGGTGGATTATTATCTGATGAAGATGAGGTTGATGAAGTTCAACATAGCTCCCACAATTCAGAGACTGAGCAAAGTGGTAAAAGTGACAATGAAGAAGACGTGTACGACAGTTTGGCACTACCTGCAATAGATGACCATGGTACTGCAATGGATATTGAAACTGAAGGTAGGCCAGAAATAAGCCAGTCAGACGAGAATTACAATAAAGCATGTCATTTAGAGTTGAATATTGATGAGTACACATCAGATGAAGATGACTTACCATTTGCTGAAAGGGTTATTTGTTATTTTGGTAAACAAAAAAAAAATCGAAAAGGGGAAATCATTGAACCAGGCTGTAAGTGGTATAGAAAGCCTCCTCCCCAAAATGTAAGAACACCGGCTAGAAATTTAGTTATTCATTTACCAGGGGTCAAAGGGAATGCCAAAAATGCGACTACATCGTTTCAGACATGGAATGTGTTGTTTTCCAATGATATTATTTACCATATTGTTGCCTGTACAAATAAGTATATAGAAAGAAAAAAAGAAGACTTCACTAGGGAAAGGGATGCCAATCCAACCAGTTTTGAGGAAATAAAAGCTCTAATTGGAATTTTGTATATTTGTGGAACCATGAAATCGTCCCATAAAAATACTCTTGACATTTGGGCAAAAGATGGTACTGGAATTGATCTAGTAATTGCAACCATGTCCAGGAACAGATTTCATTTTCTTTTACGATGTCTTCGCTTTGACGACCCAGCAACACGAGCCGACAGAAGGAAACTGGACAAAATTACTCACATAAGAGAAATTTTTGAGAAATTTGTGTCCAATTGCAAATCAGCCTACACTATTAGTGAATATGCTACTATTGATGAGAAGCTTGAAGCTTTCCGGGGACGTTGCAGCTTCCGTCAATATATCAAAAATAAGCCTGCCAAATATGGCATTAAAATATTCATGTTGTGTGACTCCCGGACATTTTACACCAGCAACATGGAAATATATGCGGGTAGCCAGCCGGAAGGTCCCTTTGCAATAAATAACTCGGCTAAAGATGTCGTCGAACGCCTGGTACAACCCATCTCGGGAACAAACAGGAATGTCACAATGGACAACTGGTTTACCAGTATTCCACTAGCGATTGATTTATTAAAACAACATAAACTGACTATGGTAGGTACTATTCGTACCGACAAACGGGAAGTGCCACCTGAGTTCTCTTCCACTAAAAGGTATATTGAGCCATCTGATAATAAAAGAAAAAAACAGAAGCAAAAGGAAATTTGCAGTTCAATGTTCGGTTTTCACAAGGAAAAACTTACATTGGTGTCATATGTACCAAAAAAAAATAAAGTAGTCCTTGCGCTGTCAACTATGCATTACGATAACTCAATTGATGAATCGTCAGGAGAGCAGAAAAAACCAGAAGTTATAACATTCTATAACTTGACGAAAGGAGGAGTGGATGTTGTAGACAGGATGTGCAACAATTATGCGGTTGGAAGATCATGCAACAGATGGCCACTTACAATTTTTTATTGTATGCTGGATATTGCAGGCATAAACTCGCAGATAATTTTGGAGAGCAACAAAAATGAAGAAATCACAAGAAGACACTATCTAAAAATGCTAGGTAAGAATAATATAGTAAACGTAATAAAATAATTATTAGAAGCAATATAACATTTGAATTAAACTTTTACAGTAAAAATAATAAACTAGCTAGCTGGTTGCGTGAGCTTCAATAAGCTGTTTTTAAAATATAAATATGTAAATAAATATATATATATACATATTTATATATATACATATTTATATATTTGTTTATGTAGGATTTATCCTAATAAACAATTACTACCCACTTATAAAAAAAAAGAATAAAATAAAACTATTCAGAAAATATATTTTTTTTAGGTAAGGAACTCCTGATGCCTTATCTTCAAGCAAGAAGTGAAATACTGACATTACCCAGAGACCTGAAAACTCGCATAAGGTTAGCGCTTGGGTTACCTCAGCGAGAACCAAGACAGGAAATGGCCCGCAAAAATGCCAGGTGTGAATTCTGCCCAAGAAATCTGGACAGGAAAACAACAAAGTGCTGTGCTAACTGTGGCAAAAGCATTTGCAAGGACCATGTTGTTGAAACATGCATTGACTGTTTTAACGTGTAAACACTATACTTTACCTTTTAAAATTTTGTTGTAAAGGTTTTCAAGTAAGCTTATATAAGTCATCAGATTAAATTTTTTCATCAAAACTACTAATTTTGTGAATTTATTTATTAATAAACCCCAAAAACGTAACTAAGGTAAATTTTTACCCCGCGCGAGCATTCACGTTACTGCAATAGGCGCGGGCACTCTAGGGTTAAAAATGTTATGTAAGTATTAATTATTATTCTAGAATATTTGAAAACAACTTTTTCTTTAGTTACTGTTGTAATTTTAGCACTGTCCTGGCAATGGAGAGGTGTTCATGGAAGGTGAGGTCCAGCAAGGAGAGGACCAAGCAGTCTCTCTGCAACACAACGAAGTGGTTGTGTCAATGGCCGAGCCCCCACCAACATCTCAGCCACCACCACCTCCCACCCACCAGCCTCCCCCTTATCACCCACCACCTCTCACGCTACCGTACACCATTGCTCCCTTTGGCTTTACTGTGCAACCTCTTCCCACCCATTTCCAACTGGCCAGACATCCTCACGTTGCCCATCAAGTGTACCATCTCTCTCCCCCTACCTTCCAATACCCACCTCATGCTGCCAACAACCAGCCTGCATATGCAAGTCTTACACAGGTACTACATAATATTGAATTGGTTCAATGAATTCTGTGTAATATAAAGATACGATTTCATGTAAGGCTAGCTGTTTTCACTTGCTTTACTACAGGATAATTATGTGTTCAGTTTTTAAACAAATTAGAAATTAAATTTTAATAATCATTACTTGGTCTTTTAAAAAGTGTTAACTTGATTTTTTTATTTAACAGCTAATGATTTATTAATTCATAAATTAAAATTGAAACGTTAAAGCCAGTGGGGCAGAGCCATAAAGTCGAATGTGAATCAAACTTTGGTAGAAACTTTCCTAGGAGTGTACTCAACAACTTCCCAAAGTTTCATGATTATCGGATGTATGGTTGTATGTTGTAGTTGTGCATAAAGGATAAATAAACTGACAGACGTATATAACATTCAGTTTTATTTTATAGATAAGCTACCATAACATGTATGACATTTTTATCTACTGAATTATTGATTGACATTTTACTTCTACTACAAATTAAGTACATTAATAGGCATTAAGCTTTCATTGAAATAACATATAGTTCATAATAATGTCGGTACTTGTGCCCACTTCAGGGATTGTTGTGATGAAGTACTACTTGATATGACAGGTGAGATAAGGCCTTATCAACATTATCTCAGGAAATCAGCCTATGAAACAAACAGTTACATAAAAAATTTAATGCAGTCTGCATTTTAAGATGCTTGAAGAGGGACAGACTGAATTTAAATTGTTAGGTAGTTGGCGGAGGAATTTTGATACAGTGCAACATAATTAAAACACAATTATACTATAAAGCCTATACAGTTGCTTATTGGTTAACGAAAAGTCTACCTGATATTGAGATTGGGTTAGATGTCATCCTCCAGTCCGATTGAAATTCATTAGGAAGACTATTTGTAGGCCAAGGGCGAGATTTAGAGACGTTTTGGTGTTATCTATTGACATGAGTTGCCACACACAAGTGTAGTTTATCATCCAGCGATCTGTTGCAAATTACTATTCCCTCCCTGTTGGGAGTTAATCTTTTCTTTTAGAAACTTTTAAGCTGTGGTCACTAAGTACTTATTTAAGTGACTTAAAATTGTGAGGTGGTTGATTCTCCATTTATTCAAAGTTTTGTAATGAAACTGCCGTTTTTCTCTTTACTTTATTCATTCAGCTCCAATTAATTGTTTATGGTGTTTAATGCAAGTTCAAAATGAAAAATTAACAAGGAAAAGTTAAGATGAAATTATAAGAGCAATAGATAACATTCAACTACAGCATTGCTTAATGGTAATTACAGCAACATTAATTTTTCCATTTTGTTTTTTCAGTGGGCTTTGCTAAATTCATTTTTATTTTCTCTAACAATTTTTATCAAATGACAAAATCATATTTTGATAGTAATTTAAGTGATTTTTGTAGCCTCCAGGTGTGCAGTACTACGGGGTCAGGTCTCATGGAGCTGTACCTCATCACGTTTTCCCCATAGCTGCAACCATGCAGCCAACTACTTTAGCTCAGGTATCACAGTTTGCTTCGTAATATCTTCTGCATGACGAATTAAATTAGGATTTTGTATTTATTTGAATAATCCCTAAACCTGGGTTAAGGGGCCATCCCTTAATTATGTAAAGCTAAAATCGGCCTTTTCAGACCCCCTCCCCCACCACCACTTTGTGTAACGAACTTGTAACGGTAATACTGAACTCCCCCCCTTAAAATTTACGTTACGCTGTCACCCCCTCCTCTAATTGTTGTCATCCGCTTTCATCCATACAGTATTTTTGTTTATGATAAAGTCATTGTTTAGACTTTCTTCCGTTTGTTTTATAATGGGGGGGGGGGGGGGAGGGAAATATATCTAACTAAAATATCTTTTCAAAAAATCTTGTAATTTGGCGAAAAACAATAAAATGTGAATGAATTTAAAGAAATTGCTGGGGTTTAAATGTTACATAAGGGTGCATAACTCTGCTGAAAACCTCTCTACCCCCTTCAGGTGTTATGTAATTTAGGGACAGCCCCTAAGAACATAACCAATATCTAAAGTAAATTGCCATGTCAAAAAAGAGATTTTTATCATAAAAATAATTTTATACTTATGAAAGACTCAGTGGAATGGCGCTTAGCCCATAAGCAGAACCTAAAATATGTAATAAGAGGTAATAACAATCAAAACAGAAATCCCAGCTCTTTATAAAAGGTAACATTGGAGTAGAATATCCTTTGTGTAACATTTGTTAGTATAGGAATATGTGGAATAAGAAAAGGGAAATAATAAATTACAGTTAAAATTGAATGCTAAAAGACAGTTATTAATTAAATGTACTATGTAAGCCAATATAAAATTGAACAGTGTAGTAGTGTTGTCACTATTTTGTTTTTAAAGCTTTTAATAATAACGGGGGATATCTTAACATTTATTTTCGGTTATTTATTGTGTGCATTAACTAATAAATATCTAAATAAACCATTCTAGTTTTGTTTTTTATATAGGTTTTTAAAAATATTTTTTATTTCTGATTATTGAATTGTTATGTCTTGTGTCTGTGTACAGAAACACAATAACTGTTGCAATGTGTTTCTGTAAGAATTGTGCAGTTAAGTAATCACATTTTATATTAACTGTGTTGTACTTTACTTTTTCCTTAGTTTATATTTCAGCATTTGTTTTTGATAGATTCAAACGTAATTTTGTTATAAAAAGGCAAGTTTATGTCACTTAACCTGAATCTACTGTTGATCTACAGTTCATAGAAACTAAAAAATTTCCAGTTTCACGATATAGTTAAAATGTATTTCCTCTTTTGTTCATTGATTTTGAAGTGATCTCTCTTCAGGTATAAATATTTCAATCATGGTAAAGATTAGTTGTAACGTAGAGTTTATTATTTCAAATAATGAGTGTCAATGAAATATTGTTTGTTATGCCTCTCAGGCACAGATAGTGTTGACTCAAGCCCCCACCACGCAGTGTGTTTCTCCTGCCGTGCCCAGCCCCCACCAGCTGTCCCTTCCTCGGCCTCACCCTCAAGCTCAGCAACAGGTCATTATTATTTTACATATTTTATTCTCTTGATGGAAATAATTATTACTAAAAAATCGTTTTCTTATGCAACACTTCAAAATATCCCATATGAGGTACATTTTACTTGTTAATTAAAGATTAACATGTTCACTGCGGCCAACTGGCGCGCCGGTCACTACGTCATTGGTATTGTAGACGTTAAGTTGGTCTGGTATTATCATAAATGAATTTAACTTAAGTCTTTGATAGAAAAAACTTGTTCCGTTTATATTCCATCATAAGGGACTTTTCATAATTTCTAGGAGCAAAAATAAATAAACATAATAAAAACTAACAAAATGTTTCAGCATTTGAGAAATCCTATTAGTTCATTTTCAGCAGTGAACATGTTAAGGATGATGAGTCAGGGCCATATATTCTGTTAATTACTATATTGGTTCTCTGTTACTATTCCTCTTTAAAAAAACGTTGGATACTTGATTTTATCCTCCCTGCACGAATTATGGTATTTGCAAGTTATACATTGCCACTGGAAAATGGAGCACCTTAAATATTATTTGTTTATTGAATAATTTTTATCCAATTAAGCCCAGCCAAATTGGGGTTAAGTAGAATAGAGGACTTTATAGTCTTAACTTCGCCCCTAATGAAGAAAATTTTCATTTCACTTAATTTAATAAGCCTAACGTATCTACCTATCTTTTTATAGGGAGTCAACCCATTGACGATTCACCACGAGGTTATTTGTGACAGCACACTGAGACACAAAAGCTTGTTTACGATTATAACTCATAATGTAGCTCATGCACACTCATTTGAAATCCATATTCGCTCGTATCTTGATGATTGGCCTCTGTATAACAGATTAATATTTCTTGAAATTGTTGTTTGTCATACAATAATAAGATTTGTTCAACATACAGTTTTTAAAGCATTGTGCAATGGTATTCATTGATAAAACTTTTAAGGATTGAAACTTTTGATGTAGGGATTGAAAAAAATCATTATTATCAACTATGACTTTTCAAATCTCCAATGCTTATTTAGATTAGAGTTAATGAATGAGGTTGATACTTATTTACTGTGGTTATGTAGTTTACGGTATGGCTCCTCTTGAAGATGTTATGCGTAATGAGGTAGCTTGATTAGTTGATAAGTAACTATTTTAAGATTAAGAAAATAATAAAAAAATTTAAAATTCCTTGAAAATGAGATTTCATAAAACATTCACCTGATTCATATGAGATTTGGAGAAAAATTAGAAAATCTAGGAAATTTTAGATTTGTCAATAAAAAATTCAAATAATTTTATTTTCCATTAGTAATTTAAAATCACAATAGGCATCATCACATTACATACAATACTATAAGAAAGATTACAACAATAAATAATTGATTGATAATTAACTAAGTCATCCATTGAACAATGCATATATTCATCTAATGTGTAAAAATTAAAAAAAAGTTTTCGATACTTTATTCTATATAGAGGCAAAGCTCTTATCTTTAGAGATAACTTATTAAATAATTTAACCTGTTGGTAATCAACACTCTTTAATGACTTATCCAATCAACATTAGAAATTAGGAATGTTTACTCCTGGTATTACGTACATATACTGTTTTATAAGTTTATTTTTAAAAGTTTCCTCGTTCAAAAGTTATTGTTGAATTTAATATTTTTTTTATTTTTATGTACAAAAATTGAAATAAACCCTGTATGTATTCTTTTTATTTGGATCATTTTGGATAGTATAGTATGTAATATGTTGGTATTTTATGACATTTAAAAATTCTTTAAGACCATTGAAATAATTATGGTAGTTTTCTAGAAAATGCTAAATACGATTTATTTTGTAACTAATTAAGTAATGCTTGTAAGTATTAAAAAGACGTTGATATTTCTACGTAACAATAAATGTAATTCCTAATAACAATATTTTTTCAAGTGACATGCTTTTGAAATAAACATTATCAATTTGTTAGTCCATAAATCCTTGTAAATATATATTATTTGTTATGTTTCATATCAATAGAAATACGAGTGCTGAAGAAAATGATATAAAACATGACAAGGTTTTGATAAAATTACAATATCAATTTGTTAAGAGCGTTCATGTGTGAGTCTGCAAAACCAACCAAAAAACCCTTGGCCAAATAGTTTTTGCCTGGGCCTATCTAGAGTTTAAACTTAATTCTTTGTTTCTAACTCCATATTATTCAAGTTTCTTGTGTAAAATAGTGTGTGAAACAGAATCAAATGCCTTTAAAAAATCTATTAAGATGGTTCCCACAACTAAGTTTTGTTCAATATTTTTGAGGATTGCATTAACTACGCATTCTACAGCCATTGAGGTAGAACATTTAGGCCTGAAATAAAAAGATAAAACACAACATGTACTTAGCATGTTTAATCTACAATAATAACCACACAAACAGATTAAAATCAGTGAACATACAGTGTCCAACTCTAGCCATGCCTTAGTCAAACTCCTGCAGAATGTTTAATCAATGAATAGCGTTGGTTACAGTAAAAAAGATTTTAAACATCTAAACAACCTGTATTTTGAAACGTAACCAAACAATTGGTTGGTAGTGTAGTTGGTTAAAGCCTAGTTTCATAAGTCAATGGTTCTTAAAGGGTCGATTCCAATAGGTTAGTTTACAAGCTACTAGCCGGCTTGTTTAGGAGCCGGCGAGTAAAGTAGCCCGGCTTTCAACTTTTCTCATAGATATTGTACAATCAGCTTGTTAGCTAACCTCCGACTATTAATTAATGACATTTTCTAAGGAATAGTCTGCCTTAATTTGGAACATTGACTACATTCTCTCATCTACACACATCACACTCATTCGAAATCCATATTTGCCCATATCTTAAGAATAAATAAATAAGGTTATGTTAAAGGGCACTAGGCCAGGAATTAGTATATTGGAGAGATAAATAAATAACCTTATTTACCACACCCCCAGAAACCTTAAGAATATCTGCAGAACAAATAATAACAAAAATGTATAATTGGTTAAAAAAAGGCCTAAAATTATAAGGTCAAAAACACATATAGCCAATTTAAACACTTCACATAGCAAAATTACAGACCTAGTACAATCCTTCACACCTCCTTCTGAAAGAAACTGTAATTGTTCAGTTTCAACTAAGTTCTTGGGAGTAGAAGTGGACGCATCTCTGAATTGTCAAGCTTATATAAATAAATGAACTTCAAAATAAACTAAGTAAATCAATATTTGCTATCAAACTTGTGTCAGAAGAAACAGACAAAATACAGCTCTACCACGGTTACTTTGTGTCCTTAGTAAGATATAGTATAGTTTTTTGGGGCAGGAATTCAAATTTAAATTGAATATATACTTTTAGAAAAATGAGTCATTAGGTGTATTTTAAATCTAAAATATAGAGAATCTTGTAAAGAAATATTTTGACAATTCCTGCACTTTATATTTTAGATATTTTAAAATTTGCAAAGAAGAATTCTATATTGTTTGCAAAATCAGTAACTTGTACGGACACAACACAAGAAATCGATTACAATTCAAATTCCCACATTTCATAATTTTGTCAATGTTTGAAAAAGGCCCTTATTATGTGGAAATCAAGCCGTTCAGTGTCATGCCACATAAAATTAAAAGAGATAAGGACTTTTCAGGTTTTGTTTCCTGCCTAACAAAAATTCTGATATCAGCATGCATATATAAAGATGAAGATTTTATTATAATACTAATTTATTCTATTTTACAATTTTTTTACCATGTTAATTAACTATGATAAACTGACATGTCAAACATTAAAGGAGCTGTGCTCCAACTTTGAAATTTATAAATGAAAATTAATTAAATTATCAATTATTGATAAGTTCATGATAACATAACCTGCTGGTATCTGATCCCACATAGTTCCTGTTCAGGAGAGGTCAGTGGGATATTTATATTCAGATTTGGACATGCACATGAGTATATTATGTGTGTTATATTTTTTTAAGAATTTAAATTTTCCTGTAAGTAAGTGACATTTTTAACAGAGAGCTGCAAGGGAATATTCTCTGCAGGCAAAGTTACCCTCTATCTAGGTTAGAATATATGTTGTAACGTAACTCATAAGTGTAGTAGTTAAGTGAAAATAATTGCAACCTTATTTTCAAAGTAAACCTTATTAATTATGATCACCAAATGATGTTGTTGTTCTAATGTTAAGCAGGTGCTCAGACAGGCTCATCAGTATAACCAGGCTCAGCTGCGTTATCTTCTGGCTGCGTACAGAGTTGGCATGCTGGCCCTAGACACATTGTCACGTAGAGTGCATGATGACAGACCTCAAGCCAAATATGCTCGAAACCCTCCATATGGCGAGGATGTTAAGTGGCTACTGAGAGTTGCCAAGAAGTTAGGTAATATCAACTATTGATTACTCCTAAGGAAATATAATATTGTAATCAAACAGTCACTTAATACAGTGATTATTTTAATAAAATACAGTAGACTCTCGGTTATCTGATGTAATTGGGACTGAGACCACCTCGGATATGTAAAAACTCAGATAATACGGAGATTATGGTAAAAATAATGTTAAAGCCATGAAAAAAGTACAAAACTTGTTTATTACAAGAAAAAAAACCTAAAATAGTGTAAATATATAGTTTCAGTCCTGTAAAAAAGTTGGAACATCAGGTTATGTCTTTTAAAAGTTATATTACTGAAGGATGACAAGAAGTTGGGAATGAGTATTCCATTTTAAAACTCTACAACAGTCAGTACAAAATTACAATAATTGAATTTAATAGTAAAAATCTAATGTAATGTTCAAAGGCAGCATTGTGGATGGGCAATTTCCTCCAACGTTCAATTTGTTGACAACAAAAGCAGAGTATTCCTTCATTCGTGTTAAACGATCATCCAGTATCATTGTCTCACCCTACCATTCGTATATCATCTATCTACGGTCCACGAACGTATTCACGTGTTGGTTTTAAATGCAGGGTACCGTCCATTCCAATTACTGAACAAAATTATCGTATTTATCCTGTCGTTTAACACAATCTGCATTACTTTCTTAAGAGTGCAGGGAACCATTCAACATTTTAATGGAACAAAATTATCGTATCAATACCACATTTGTCGTACACATGGGCGACGAAAACTGATGGATTCATTATTCAATTTCGTTATAAGATAAGCAGCTGTCAACCAATTACCAAAACACTTGAATAAAATATTGAACAATAACAGTGACAACAATAAATTACACAATATTTCCATTACTGTATTGTAAAATCAAGAAAGTCAACACACTAAAACAACCACATTTAGTGCTAGAGCAGTCCACTAAGCTGATGGTGTCAGGTGGTGGTGTCATGTGTGAATGCATTTGGCTGGAACATTATTCCTATAGTAGGGTACAAACAAGGTTACTATACAACAGGTTGTCTCACTCTCGTATGGTGTATATAAGCCGAGTTGTGACGTCAGAGGGAGACTTCCGACCACAGAGTATTACTTACTTACTTTTGTATTGCTTACTCTGTGACTCTAACACAGCATGCTGAACAATTAAAACTACACACTAAACACCATTACTTTATTGTTTTCAAGAGTATTTTGGAATTATTTAAATTTATGATTTTAATATTATACTGCTATTATTACAAGCAACAGCACACCTTACTTCAGGCATTTCACAAACAGTCATATGAATTCACAATCATTCAAAGTAAAGCCATACCACAATATAAAACACCATAATCAAAATAAATCAACAACAGATATCAGATGTCTTACGTTATTACAGTTTGTTTTGTTTACAGCAGTGAAGGTAGAAAAAACAGCTGAGGCCTCCCTATGACGTAATTCCTTCCTTTGCGATATTGATGCGTACTTGTATGAAACAACCTCTTGTATAGGAACCTTGGGGTAAAATATCATAAATACGTCTCGTAACGGGCACGCAGCATCTTAACCTAGCACCAACAGCCAATAGAGATACTGATTACTAGTCAAACGATTATATGATGTGTCGTGCCACAGTTTTCCTTTTATTAATAACTTTATGTTTATTTTTCATCATCTGATGACCAGCTCAGTTAACATGAAGGCTCGGTTAATCGGAGCTCAGATAACAGAGATTCTACTTTCAACCAAATCTATTGAAGAAATAAGCTCCATACAGACAAAAAAATAAGTAATCAACTTGGCTTAATACTTTTTTGTTGTTTAGTAGGTTTTTATTCATAAAGTTTATATCCTTTACCATTAACTCTTTGGAGTTGAAGTTGGAATAAAGCTAAGAGAGCACAAATTCTGCATTAGTAGTAAAAAAATTCACAATTCCATCGATATTGGAACTGATGAGCGGACTATGGTGTTGTACGGTGGCCAGGTGTCGTCGTTGCCTTAAACTTTAGAGACCTTTGACCAAAAGGTGATCTGTCAATACTTGATTCGCAGGAAACACTGTTCAATTTACAAATAATGCAAACAAAACTACTTGGTATAAGCATTTGTCATCTTGTGTGTTGTGTGCCTTCAACTCGGCTCTTCAACTAAGGAGTGTATGTAGGGGCAGCGGTACGCTAGAATGTACATTACCTTAAGACAGGAATGCAGATGGCGAATAAATACTTTTTACCTAGCGAACCATTATAGACAAATGTTATAATATGTGAGACGATGATCACTTGTAATCATACGCAAGGAGCTAGCAAACCGACAAAATTGTCAGTGATAAAAGTAATAGCTTGAATCAATATTTTTTTAACAATTGAATGCAAAACTACGATTTCAGTAGGTTCAAATAATTGCTACTGTATGTTTCCATCATAATATGGGATTCACTAGTAGTTGCCACTAAATTCTTTTACCACTTTGACCTGTGTTAGTTACGCCTATAAAAATGTTTCTACTCAAAATATTCAAAAAAAAATATCATTCAGGACAGTATTAAATATTATATTAAGCTCTTCTTTGGTGGACATAGATGAGCCCAGTTGCCTTGAAATATCTTCCCAAGAGTTTTTAAAAATTTTAAAACGTGTGAACTTCAAAGGACTTGCCAAAAAATTAAAAAAAAGGAAAGCCTGCTTTCCTGTTCTAAACAACATCTTATTTACACATTCAGTGCTAAGGCTGTATTTTCGTTTTCACCATGTGTGGCTACATATATCAATTAAAATCTTACCCCAATGGCTGACATTTTTTTTCTTCAAAATCTCATGTTTGTAATTGTGTAGTGTCAATTTATGACTGTCAGAAGTAGTCTGTATATGTGGAAGGCTTAAAAAAAATTAATTTTTATGTATGACCGTCTAGTTGGCCATCAGCCCCTGGCGAACGGCTTTGCCTAAAAATTAATGTTCAAGATTTTTTTCACCACTTTATTTTGTAATAAACTAGTTAGTAATATGAGGAATTAAGTAAAACAATTGAAAAAGTTAACGACTACTATTACCAGGTCCATTTATAACATTTTTTTCACAAATAGTCTAATCTGAGATACATTTTTCAAAACATGCTACAAAACACAATTCGGGTTGGTGAGAGTGTTTGTAGTACATAAATACAGTATTTTACATTTTTCCTTCTTTACAGTACATTCTACATCTTTTATGCTTAATTGTATTCCTAATTTCTCGAAGAAACAAATTAATAACAGCAATAGAAACTCCAACCAGAGCAAAAATAACTGTAACCAGAAACTGAAAATCACATCCTACTCATAGGATACCACAGGAGTGCGGGACGTACTAGCAAGCAAACCCGGCAAAGGCTGGGCAAAGACTGATTTAATAATGTGAATGAGGCAGTATGGCTGACTCGACGGGCATCAGCCACTACCTGTGACAACCGCTTGGCTGACTAGACGGTCACGCAGCCACTAGCGGTCGAACGGTATGGCCAACTTTATGGCCACGTAGCACTGAATGTGTTAATATTATTTGCTAATACTTTGAATTATTGAACATTTTTCCTAGGCTCGAACATTGAGCTTAGGCTTGAAATCACACAATCTTCTTCAGGAAGAAAACCAAGTTCAGCCATTGCCAGTTCAGTGTTGTTGTGTAGGCAACGTTGAACATTTGACTAATCAGTTAACTGTTACTGTTTGTAGGCACCCAGTACTTGCACCAGTTATGCATGTGTGCTGTGAACAGCATCGTGAGTCCGTTTGTGTTGCACGACATGGCTCTGGAGGCTGCACACTTCCTCAGTCAAAGTCCTGAGAACCACTACTGCAACAACCCTGCTATGGTTATGCATCATCTCAGAACAACCCTTACACCCCTGGTCCACAAATGTCAGCAGATGTGAGTATATTAGCAGAGTTGTCCATATTTGATGTACGGATACTAACAAGTCTGTTACGGCCATGGATGTATAATAACATACCGATATTATTATACATTGATGGTTTTACGAATAGTAACCAAGTAAAAATGCTAATTATTCAAAACATTTCCTTCAACACAATCATAGGCGTAGCTTTTAACAAATGCAACACTTTTGAAAAACAAATGTTTAATAACATTTTTAAAAAACCAAATAAATAATGAACTTTAGAAAAAATGTTGTTTTGTCATAAAATGGAGCACTGCAACCAACATAATATCAATTTTAAAATCTATTGATAATTGTGAATTATTTCTCTAAAGTGTTATAAACGCTCAAGAAAATAATGTGACAAAGTTAGTGAATTGTACTAGCTTATCATCCAAATGAATTCTTGTTAAATCTATAAAATGGCTATTATTCATATTAATAAGCTAAACACTATTAAGTGCATTTCAGTTTTCTTTCAATTAAAAATTAGCCAGTGCCTATAAGTAAATATTTTGGAATATATTATGTTGTGCTAAAATTTAAAACTTATTTGAATCTTCCGAATTTAATCTGTCAGAGTTGTTTTGAGTTAACTCGGTTCATCCTTCATTGTAGTATACTTATTAGTACAAGAAATTACTTTAGAAACTGTGAAGCTCTTAGGAATAAACATTGATGCAAAATTGGCCAATTCATGTTAAAACAGTTTCTAACAACACCTTTAGAGCTAATGGAACTAGCCGGACCATGACTCTGACTGGTCAGGCCCGACCAAACTTTACATGGGATGAAATGGAACGACGCGCACTAGGCGAGGTCCAACACGGCAGTCGGGGTCTGGTCGTCCGACCAAAGACAGAAGGGTTTGGTCGAGCCCGACCAAACTGTCGGCCCCGACCAACAATAACATAGACTGGATATGGCGTGACGCACACTGTACATGGTAGCAGCCCAGACCCAACTCTGACTAGGTCACTACTGCCTGGGTAGTTTTGAAAAATTTTCTGGCAGTTTTTGACATTGAAATTTTAGTTTTTGCGATTAAAGACCGGCCATCTTTACGTAATTTATCGTTAGATGACTATTCAAATAGAATGTTAAAGAAGGAAATGTGGCAGGAGATTACAATGACGTTTGTAGGCAGTGAGTGCGGCTCATTAAAGGAGCAAGCTGATTCATTTAAATACAATTTTATTGTTTCTTATATCATTTTTGGTTTGTTACTCGTTCAAAACGATTACTTATACTTATGAATATATGATTAAACAATGAAGGGTATCTGTCAAACACATCAGGATCATCATCTTTTCATGATTCAGAATAAACATAATATTTTTGTTACACCTTAACTTAATGTATTACTATTAATGAAGGTAGTTGTAGTTATAAGCTCAAGATCTACTTACCAAACTAATTTCCAAAAAAATAGTGCTTCCGGTAAGTAAATAAAATAATTGTACTAGGAGTAGTAATAGGATTGGTTAATTTATTAATAATTTAACTATTAGTACTTTTATATTTTTATTCATCAACTGAAAAGTGTGTATTATTTATTTATGAAGTGTAAAAAGTATAAATTTTTTATTTAACATCCATTTCTTAACGGAAGCATTCAGAGTTGGAGTCGTGGTCGGGTCGTGCGTGTTAGTCCTTAGAGTAAATCATCTGCTTTGTAAACTTAAACATTTTGTTAACCCAGAATATTTAAGATTAGCATATTTTGGTCTTTTCCAATTGCATATATTCTTATATTGTATGGTCTACTCGCATGGGGTCACTCCCAACATGTTTTTAATATGCTTTTACTACAAAAAAAGGCTGTACGTAATATTTCAGGAACTGATTCACTTGCCTACTGCAAACCTCTTTTGTAGAGCTTAAAATTCCTACAGTAGTTAATCTCTACATTTTCAAGTTTTGTTGCAGTCCAAATCTCTTTCCTACAAGTCAAGAAATAGATAATTACAGCACTAGAGGAAGTTGATATACTTCCACATAGGCTGCTTGAGGATGCTTCTTTTGCCAGTTCACATGGCCTTGTAAGCCTGTGTGTGAACTTTATTCAACAAGTTAAGTACCGACACTTGGCTCAGTGGGGATTCGAACCTTGGAACTTGCCCACCGCAATCCGAAACCTTAGCCACTGAGCCACCATGCCGGCACTTAAAATTAAGAGGGCTGATCCAGTAAACAACATTTTTTTTTCGAATTTTTGAAGTATTTTTTTATTTTTGTACGTTTGTTTCCGAAAATGTTTATCCAACTTTTATAGGTCTACGATTTATTTTGATAAAGTTCAAAGCTGGTACATAGCGATTTTAGGATACTTTACTGATCATTGCGGCAATTTTCCTCAAAATGTTTTTTTTTACTATTTACATGATATTTAAAAACTATTAGAGCTACAACTACAAAATTTTCAACACATCTGTGTTAACTCTTAAAAATATATGATTGGTTGGTCTGCAATCCATTTTATACTGTAATATAGATGAATTTTTTAGACTATCACATTGATGTATCATTTAGAAGTGCGTTCACATAATGTGATATTCACTTAAAATGCGTATATATATATATTGTGAATGTGTACAGTTATTATACTACAATTTGTTCACTTGGCTATTTTTATATTGTCACTACTTTTTATATCAGTTTTAAATCAATATACTATATAATATGACATGTCCTATTTCTGTAAATCGTATCAATGGAATTAAAGGATTCGTATTCTTAACAATTAATTACATATCATTTTATTTTAATTACAAGCTAACTGAGACCCATCTCCCACCAAAACTGGAAGTGTACTGGGAGATGGCTCAAAACCAGGCGATAGGATGACGGGCGGCAGTCGGAGGGTTAAATTACAACTCGGCAGCTGAGCAAAAACTATTTATTACAAAAGAAAAATTATTTTTGGCAGGCCACAATATCAAGATACTCAAAATAAACAAGAAACACATAAAATAAACAAAGAAGCACAAAATACACAAATTAACAAGAGCTACAAATACCAAAAATGACAAAACAGACGTGCCTATCTGCAGAATTACTAGAAACACAATATTTAAGAGAAATTTACGCTGAAAAAAATTTAGAAATTTCAACAAAACAAATAACCGGCAATTTAGCCCATATCCCATGATTCCACCGAGGCCAGGGAGTCAGCCAGATCCCTGGGCAGTTCCGATTAAAAAGAAAATATAGCACGGTACCGTTCTATAAAAACTTATTTAAAAATACAATCAACAAAATAAATAACATAAACCAACCTAACCAATAGGCTCTAAGTAGAAAATAAACAATCCCATAATTTAAACAGTAGAGGCCTAACAAAAATAAAATTTAAAAGAAAGTAACAATAAAATAAACTAATTAAAGATTAACAATAACAGTAAATTGCTCCAAAGACAACATAAAATGTATAAAAATAAATAAATATATATATATATATATATCTGTTAAATGGCTGTGGTTGAAGAAAGTTTATGTTCATAGGCAGTTCATAGGCCTAGGCCTATTATCAAACAGTTCCACACAACATGGAATTTTTGTTTAATTTACCACCCCCAGCTCAGCCGCCGGGAAAAAAAGTGGAACACACTGACCTGAGGATAGAAGAATCACATCCAAAGACGTAGGGAGAGCAGTGGAGGCACAACTTGGCTCTATAATATGGTCTGCAGGCCAGGCTAGGACAGTTGAGATGGCAGAAATTCCGCCGGGCGGCGGGCTGAGGGTCAAACATCCAACTCAAGGACCCTGGGGCTTAGAGACAATTAGCCAGACATGCTCCTGGTTTGGGTAGCTGAAGGAGAAAAGTAAAATAGACAGGACAACCAGACAGACCGAGAGCTGGAATCACGGAAAGACCAGTATCCGAGCCAACGGCCACGAAAGTAAAGAAATCGACAGTGCAAAAGCATTCTCAGGCAGCCTGGCAACCCAAAACGAAAAGTAACCAAAAAAATGTACTGGTCAAAAGACCCAGCACATAACTTAATTAATAGTAGTAGACTTTTAAATTATATGTTATTTATTATGCCAGATAAGATAGTTTATGTTCTTTTGCTAGATTGATTTTTTCTTAGGTTTATACTTTGCATTTATTTTCTGTCAAACAGTAATTATATAAATAAGGAAATTTTATTTTTAATTACAGAAAATAATCCAACATTGTATAAAAAATAAAGAGTAGGACAACACAGCGCCATATCTATGATTTCAAGAAGGTACATATCATTTCAATAATTTATTACATATACAGGGTGTAGAAAGTATATAGAAACGCTTTCACAGCTTTTGTATGACATCACTTGTAAAAGTGAAGGCTTGTACATGATCATGGTTACAAAAAACATACTTTTTGACACCATTAGCGACATTTCATCTTTTCAGGGGAGGAGCCCATGAGGAGTTGAACAAAAATCTTCAACGTAAGCGTAGGTCGAGTTTGGTATTAAATGAGAGGTCTATTCAAGAGAAATTAATTGGCGCAAACTGGACTTTGAAAGGTTTATCCTTTCCACAAGAGCTGTCCTTTGAATTTCAAAGTAACTAATTTGAACAATATTATTTCTCTGCTATTTAACGGTTTAAGTCAATTATTCTGATCAAAAATTATACTTTAAGAAACACAATTATACAAAAAATTAAATCATCAAATTATCTATGGAAAAAAATAACATTGTAAAAGCGTTTCAATATTTTTTTCTACCCTGTATATGGTGAAATTTGGGAGGAAATTAATTTTTCTCCTGATCCTATCTTAACCTAAAAACCTCCTCCCCTCCACAAAAACAATGTAGTCTTATCAACAAATTTCAGATAACAAACTGCCCAAAGATATTTCGAAATCGTCCACAGTATAATTACTTCTGCTGTCAGATATACTCTGCACACTTTCAAGGAGCAGGTTGACTGACTGAGTTCAAGAGTTGAGTTGATTCCCAGTAGTTTACAGCATATTCCAACAATCTCAGTAAGTCACTACTAGTTATTGTTACATGGTCAGTATTGTTGGTTCCTTGGCTTTCAAACAAAATGGAGGTGATATTCCTGACCAGACGAGCTTAGAAGAAATTTAATGAACTGAAGTAACAGTCACAAAAGGTTATGATTTCTATGTTAACACTTCTTAGATATAGGTATTGGTTGTTTATATATGATGAAAAGCCATAGCTTATCACATGTTAAATTGTGTTACAGGTATATTCAATGCATGCATCAAAAACTGTATCATCTAACAAACTCTGATTACGAAGACTTTGTGAACATTGTTTGCTCAGCTCGAGCAGCATTCCAAATCACACCTGAAGGAAATGCTCAGTTTAAAGAGTGGCTGCAGTCTATTCGCAGGTTTGTTACATTTTATTAGACAAATAATATAGTTGTTTAGTGTAGGAAAAATATAAATTTTATAAAGTCATGTGCATTGTTTTGTTCTTTTAATGACACATTCTAGATCATTTACACAATGTACAGGAAAAATAAACTATGTAAGTCAGCAATGATAATTATTTGAAAATTGCAGAAAAATAAAAAATAAAAATAAATAAATAAAAAAACATTAAGATTATTAGACAGCAATTATTTATCTCATCTGTAGTTATATATAACAGTGGCCTTGTTGATTTTTTAACTGAACCTTTTTCATAGTAGATAAATAGCTACGAAACAAGAATATGATACCTGGATAGAATTTTCCAGGTAAAGCTGGAAAAATTATGAAAATGAGAAAAAACTCTTTTTCCTTAAATACATTGTAGTGGATGTGGGTATTCAAACTATGCGGCATATTCCCCTAATCACGAATATCACAAAGCTTATACAACTGACCCATTATTAAGCACGTTAGTACCGGAAATGTGTCGATTTCAGTAAGGTTATGTTCAATTAGGATAGGGCTAGGTTGAGTATTGATAGGTTAGGTAATTTATGATGTTAGGTGGGGTATGTTAGGTTTGATTAGGTTATGATTAGAAACTTATAAACTTTTAAAGGTTTTAACCAACTATTCTACAAACCAATTAATAATAACTAATTCTAACATAACCTAACAAGACCTAACATATTCTCTAACATAACCTAACCTAACTTAACAAATCCAACCCAACATAACCTAACCAAACCAACATAAGCTAACCTATCAATACTCAACCAAGCCCTATCCGAACAGAACGTAAAATCACTGAAGCGTGCATATTTCCGGCACTAACGTATTATAATAGTTTGATTTAAAAACCTTTTGATATTAAGGGAAAATTCAGCTCAATTCGATTATCCACATAAATATATTTAGGAAAGAAATATATTTTTCCGTTTTTCCCCTGAAAAAAAATCATGTTCTTGTTTCTTAGTTATGTATCTACTATGAAAAAACTTTTAGCTGAAAAAGTGATAAGACCCCGTTCTATATAATCACAATTATACAATTAAATTACCGTGAATTGTCAAATTTCTTACTACTAATTTAAATCCATCAAAAAATTTTTTTTATAGCTTCAAAATATGATTGTGTACAAAGTGTAATGAGGACATTTAGGAGTTGAGTGTCTTTTATTAAAATGCCGTTCATTTTAAATAAGCTCATATGTAACACTCTCCTATGGTAAATGTTTCTTTTTTCCTGAGTAGAAGACTTTAATTGGAAGAGAATTAATAATTGTAGTTAAGTGCAATGGATATTTGTAACTGCAGGGAATTTGTATGTGTAAGTGGATTAACCCATTGCGGATTAAAGACGTGGCCTTCATGTTCCGCACCATTTGTACTGATAGCTCAATGACGTGACGTCATGGCACTTGTTTATAGTTGCGTCACTCGGCCCTCGGGGTCAATGTTATTGCTGTTACAATGCACCCATATGTTTTGAGGCACTTATCTGTTAGTCTCCTTATCTTATCTTTGTTATTGTTTTCTGTTCATTGTTTGCTCGACTACTTGATATTTGGGAAATTTAGTCCTTGTGTTTAGTCTTATCGCTTTGTTGTGTGCGTGATTTCCAGTAAAGTGGAGGATAAATTGTGATCGTCCGAATTAGATAGACCACTAATATGGTCAGTGTAATGTTTATATAACAACAAAATGTATAGAATTTGCAAGTGAGCTAGGCTGACATGGCAGGTGTAGCGCCGTGTTGCGAATTTAATTTGTACCTTAATGCCCAGGCAGGCGCTACGCTACGCGATCCACAATGGGTTAATAGTCCCTGAGTCAGCAAATATTTTTGTTGTGTCATACATGAACCACCTTATCAGGACAGAGGGTCTCCATAATGACCATATTTTTCTTAGCTAGTTAGCTTTACTTTTAAAAGATAAATAAGTAAGAAAAAACCTAAACTAAGGAAATGCAGCAATCCAGAGTTGACAAAGTTGTTTTAATTGATGTAGTTCATATTATTTGTCAAAAAATTTTACGTAAACTATTATAGTTTCATAAACAGAGCAATTGATAGTTGACAAATTATATAAATTTCTAGTTGTACTGTTGCCAAAAGAAATTATATTAATTTTAATATTTAACAATCACTGAAATGTTGATGCTATCAGTTTACAAAAAGAGATGTGACAAATGTTGCTGGCATGGTGGCTCAGTGGCTAAGGCTTCGGACTACGGAGGGCAATGTCCAAGGTTCAAATCCCCACTGAGCCAACGGTCGGTACTTTACTTGTTGAGTAAACTTCACATATAGGTTTGCAAACCCATGTAAACTGGAGAGTGAAGTTTTATTTGTAAAGAAAAAAAGATTAAACAAATCAACTGTGTAATTACCTTTATTCAGTGTACAAAATGAGAGAAATCAGATGTTGGCTATTTTTTAAACTCTGATATGTTACATAGAGATAACAAGGGCATGAAAAAAAACAAACAAGTTTTAGACACCAGGTTTACTAAAGAAATAGCTAATCTATTACAGGAATTATGTTGTTTTTGTAAAAAAAAAAAAAAAAAACTAAAAATTTTTTATGTTATTAGTAACTATATGAAAATATCTTCAAATTACAAGTTGAAATATAAAATTTTTATTAAAAAATATTAGTGATGTGTAGCCAATCAATTTAGATCAATGACATACCGTACTGAATCAATGAAGGCATTATGTTGATTTTTAAATCGTCCCAGTGACTTGTTCAACTACCTTAATTTTGTCAGTAATTATATAAACATCGTTGTATTACATGTATTGTTTTGTTTCCTTAGTAATATTGTGTTAACTGCCGTAATTTTGTTATAGATCAAAATCCTGCAAGAAGGATCTGTGGACCCAGATAAACGCAGCTCTTCAATCCAACAGTAAATGACAAAGGTCTGAGTTAGGTTCGTTTCATTCTGTCGACGGAAACTGGGCGTCACCGGCCGAATCGCCCAATCCGTGGAATAGTTAAACATCACAAGAGCTGAAATATCTCACTTAAACTAGCTTTTAGTTATTTTATCTATCATCTTTATTGAAAGGCGGCTTAAGTAAGGTTTATTATGTGTACTCTTTTAATTTTCATTAATAAAAGTTGAACAAATATTAATTTATTGTATTAATTTAATATATAATGAACTTTTCCACGAATATCATACAACCTCAAAAAAAGTAATTATTGTTATTATTGATTTAAGACGTGAAAATTAATTTTAACTGAATGTCTGGCTTCTGAAAACTGTTTTTCAAGCCAGTGGCAGGTACATTCTCACGCAGGAACAAAAGTAAGAAGAATATGTGATATGAATATCACATTTTATCATGTTATCCATCTGAATTAGTTGATAAAGGTCTGAGAAGGAGTCTAGTTTTAGGTAACATTTTAGATTGATCTTTGTTCATCTTGTACTATATTAAATTATTCTCTTTTAAGGGTAATATAACATTGTTCTGTATTCCGTACATTTTTCGCCAGTTTTTGGAAGTAATATCTTGGTACTATATAATGTACTTTTTATGTTGTGAATGGTACTAGTTGATTGTTACTAGCATACATTTTTAATTTATTGATAAAGTAAAAACCACTTACTATCAAAATAAATAAAATTAAGGGCTAATAAGTTGTATATTTCAGCTCACTCGTTCGTTTCAACAATTTTAGTCGATTAAGCTCATCACGTTAAATTTGTGCTTTAGGTATTCACTTCTAATTTTTCAATTTTTAAATATGTGTGTCATTTTGTTTTCTGGCACATTATTACTTTACTAGACACATTTAGCTAAACTACAACTGTTTTACTGCATTTTCTCATTATCGTGACATATATTAAGAGAAGATAATTTTAACTTGAAATCTATTAATATATTTCAAATGTTAAAATTATCATACTGCTACTTTTTAATAACTCTACATAACTTGTGAACAGTTTTGTGTCCAATATTTTAAATCATATAACTATTCAATTTTAGTAAATAAGTTAAATAACAGTAATGAGCCCTCTCGTATATATAAGGATGCTGCAATCCGGCAACAAATTACTTGTTAAGCAGTGAGTTATGTTTTTCAGACTATTAACTTAGGAACAGTTGAATGTAAAGTTTATTTACAAATTATTTCAGTTAATTAAATCAGACACTGTGTGATTGACAGTTTTTGAATTTTTATCCAACTGAAAAGAATCATACAATTCATTTCTGAAGTTCTTTTAAGATCAGACATAAAGAGATATTTTATAGGCCTCTGTTAAATATTTAAGCTGTAAAAGTAATGGTTTATTTTTCTAAGGAAAGTAATTTTATTAGTTCTGAGTGAAATGTTGCTTGATTCCTTTGTATGGCAGTAAAACTGTAATTTTCAGAACAACAAAATATTTTAAATTTTATTTTTAGATACTTTATTGTGATATAAACTAAACTATGATCAAAGAAGTCAGGATTCCAGTATTAATGTTTGAAATTAAACATTTGGATGTCAATGTTTTTTTCAAAAAATTTGGAAGTCTACATTTTTTTTTCAACTATCTCAAATTAACCAAGAAAATAATATAAGTATTATGAATGATAATTTAACCATTTCCACTCGATTATTCTTTTACTTGTTTGACCCCTCAGATCGTAATATTATGATGTATTTTCGGTAGTAAGAAGCGCTTCAGTATGTGTGTGAGGTTTATGTAATATTTAAAATGTTATAAAATGAATTTAAACACTTAAATGTATATTTTATGTAATAAAATGGAAAGAAAACAAAAGTTAACTAAAAATGTTTTTTGTAATGTGGTATGATATCGTTTAAATATTATTATCACCATCACCAATATTTACAGTTTGGTCTACTTATAGAACACTGTCACTTTCTTAGACATTTTCTAATGTTGGAAGAATTATTTCATCATTACTAACACCTTCATATTCACATGATTCAACATATGATAAACAACGTTGTAATTGTTATATTACTTCAGCATCCGTAAGATTTGGACTACTATGAACCGACATTTTTGCACTACTGTCAAGTGTCAACTAACAAAACATCGAACTGCAGGCTAGAATAAACAAGAAAGAATAACAATAACATCACGTGACATTCCAATTCCCATGATGACCGATTGTAGTTCATTTAGTTTCCGCATGATAGCAGCATGAATTGGTAACAACGATAACCAAACGAAACTTGCATCATTGCTGTGTTGAACGCTGTCCGACATACGAGTGGAATGGCTAAATTACGATGTCGGACAGCATCCAACATACGAGTGGAAAGGGTTGAAGCATGCATTTTTTATTAATATTCTCCAGTTATTTTGCATTGAGTGTGGACATAATACTTCAATGTTATTTGATTTTGTTTTAAAATAACGTTGTTTCAATAACATCAGCATTGAAAAATGTTTAGTCAATAATCATGCAACTCCTATTTCAAAGATTGTTTGGTTTAGACACTCAGATAAAATTGAATGTCATACGATTATTGTATTGTGCATTGTTGGTTCAAAATGTTAAGTATTTTACTCAAAAGACACGAGCATTTTATACTGAAGATTTTACATTAACTTTTACATTTTAACTCAGTTTTATGGTGGCTGACAAGAAAAAGCTCTATTAGTTTTCATTATTGCTAAATAAAAGACAAATACATGGGTCATGTATAGGGTGCCTCATTACTCATTGAACAAAATTATATTGAGCACTTCTTTAGCAAAAGCTTAGGACTTTTTCCATTTACAGTAGTTGATACAGCTCATCAGAATTTTTTTTCAAAATAGTGTCCGATGAGTATTTTCCAGGTCAGAGCAGATTTTCCTTTTTGAAGTTTGATTGGCTGCACTTTTGAAGAGGGCATTTTTCATTGGACTTTTTATTCTATCAATTGTTCCAAGTCCAAATAGCCTCAACCTAACCGTTAAGGAGTTATTCATATTTTTTAAAGAAACTTTTATTTCTCAAGATTCTCCAGATCCACTTTAACCAGAAGAACAGTCATAGTTTTTCTCAAGAATTGTGTTCTGTACTTTGCTAAATGATTTAGCATCACACTGTATATAAAACATATTTTATATACATATTCAGTTTCAACCAAATTTATCTAAATATCACAAAACATGCTTGATTTGTCATGTTTTTTATGTGTTATGTAATGTTTCATTTATGATATTTATTTAGAGAAAAAGAATTTTCATTTCCTTTTGACTTGATGTCAAGTGAAATACTGTTTTATGACTTCAAAAAACATTTAGTCAAAGAAATAATCAAACAGTTACATGTGTAAACCTACAACAAAATAACTCATGAAATTATCTGCATAATGAGAAAATCCAGTAAATAATTTAGAAAAAATGAGAATAAGTCTGAAACGTGTTTATTTTTTCATTACATTTTATCAGTGTTATTACATTGGTAAGAACTCCGTTCTTATATTAAGATACTTTTAGTTCTTATTCAAGCGCAGTAGACGTTTTACTTAATTAAATTACTAATTAAGCTTAGTTTTATATTTTAGTTCAATAAATTAAGAGTTTGATATATTTAACAATTAATTTGAGACTAGTACATAATAACATTGACTTCATATGGTTAATAAGCAGGTAGAAGAAATATGCATTCGTTTTAAAATAGTAGTTCATACACACACCCTTTGATTTGTAATCTCGTCTTTTTTTAAGCTTAACAAGAAATATAAATTAATGAGGCTATATAGAAACGAGAGATAACGTGCAGATATTTCCTTTAAATCAGTTAAACATTGAATAATATATTTAAATTGCTCTGTTTAGTCTCAGGTTAAATATATGTCTCAGAATGACTTCTTTATAGGTTTTGTTGTTCAATTTAAGATTTTTATTTTAAAGATATAACATTTATAAAGAAATTATTTATTATAAAAGATTGAGCGTGGCTCCATATATTATTTATGTGTAGTTTAGATCTACTTTGTATGTAGCATTGAGTGAATTATAGTATTTTAATTTATTTTTTAAGTGTTTAAAACTATAATTTTTACAATAACAGTTTAAATGTTGTGTTAGTTACATTTTAATTGATGTAATTTGTATTACTAGTGTTAATAGTTTAAGGGATCGTCTTTTTTATTTTCTTTATGACTCTTGACACTACATAATGAATAACTTATTGTAAGCATTAAGATTGCTATTTTATTAGTCCCTGTTTCAATTACTGTTATTTGTTCTTCCTTCATTAGCAAACAACTTTTAAATCCAATTTGTAAGTTATAGTGTTTTACTTACAACTATCAACATGTGTTAATTATTTGTGTCTGTTTACACATAGGTGTGCTACACAACTTGTGTCACACAGTTGGATTCTCTAACCATTTATCGTAACACATTGAGTGCTAACGTGTTTTTGGCCTGTCGACATATAACTGTTTATTTAAAGGACAAAATGGTCTGTATGACTAATATCTTTATAAAATACGATTAGCATTTTTTCGTTCATCCAATTTGTTATTACCATGATCTATTTGCATATAGTGAAATAATATGGCATATAGCCAAACAATAATGACATTATAAAATCTATTTATTTATTTTCTTATCAATCAGCATAATTATATTTATTTTATATTAGGTCTATATTAACTTTTACAGATTTTACGTAGTACAGTTTATAAAATAAATAATTTTATACAAAAGATACGCAGCAAATTTTTTATAATCACTTAGTTAATTCATAAAGAGACACAATTATCGTAAAACTAAATTTTGACAGTTATTCGTTTACTTTTTACTTAGTAGTATGCAAGAACAAGTTGAAACTAATAGCCTAGCTTTAGTAAACTAATAGTTTTATGAATAGCATAATATATGATGGTACAAATACAGTACAAGTGAACGTCACACAACAAAAATGATTCTTCTTCTATGATTTCTTTTGTGATTCCCTCTGGTCTGAGAAAGTTTTAGCGTGGTTCACCGAAATATTTGTGCATTTTTGTACACTTGTATTGTAATATATTTGTACATTTTGTTCTTATATTGTTATACATTTGTGTTATGTGACGTTCACTTGTACTGTATTAGTAAATAAGGGACAGTAACAGGTTGGTACCCAAACACCATTTACCAGTACTGCATACAAGACTGTATTTGCTCCTCAGGGGCCAATTGTTTACACTGGTCAATCAATCATTAGGGTTTATAAACTGTTGAGAAAGTACCATCTATCACTTGTAGACAGGCAGGCCTCGTAGCACTCAATGTCTGAACAATTATAATGATTAAGTTTAGGTTTTTTAATTTATAAATTGACTGTAGAAAAAAATGAATAGATAAAAAATATGAATGCGAAATCAGTTGAAGTATGTAGTTTTAAGAAAACCATTATTTGGTGTTTCTTTACTTTGTTCAAGGGAGAAAACAGATTCAGTTTCAAACTATTTATCAAAACCGCTTCACACCTCTGGTTTTACTAACAATATAAATACGTCACCACAGCTGAAATATCCAGGTTTTGTCAGCGTCAATAAAAAACCATTTAATTTTACAAAATGTTATAGTTCATAGAGTACATAATTTTCTTGAAATTTTAAATAAATTAAACAACCACAATAGCTATCAAGGTAATTTTCAGTAATTCTGATACTGAAACTATTCGTCCAACAGTTTTCCTTCAGCTCAAAACCACTTGCTCAACTATTCCGCACCCTTTTGGATTTACTGAATATAATATTTTTTTTACTTAAGATTGCTGTATGTCATTTTAAAATATTTTCTGTCAAAAAGGCAAATCGAATATAGGGGGTGCTGAAAATATAATTTTAATGTAAAGGCATGAAAGTTTTAACCAGCAATGCTGTTCTGGAACACATTATTCAGTTCCCCAAAAGAAAAATCTTATTAACCTTTAAATATCCAAAAAGAAGAGGAAAGAAAAGTTCTTTAAAACTTCTTTAACGAATATAAGTAGTGTTTATTGATTGAGTAAATGGATAAAATAACATATTTTTAAGATACAAAATTAGTTTTTATTTTTGCTGATAATTGATGACAGACAACTGTGTCAAAGTACGTGCGCGGCCAACAACAATAAAAAATGTGATTCCCATTTAAACAGAAACTCATTATTCATCAACTCATGCTTAGAAATTGTAGTTCGGCAGAAAACGCTCAAACTAATACGCAATCTGCCACTCTTTTATTCATTGCTATAACAATGTCATAATCAATAGGATATTTGTTTTAGTTGTTTATTTCATCAAAATGCACATATTATATAATTATTACTTATATAATTCGTTACATAGATTGATTTTAAAAAAGTGCATGGAAGGTTTAAAAACGGCAGTATGTCCTTAGGTATATTTTGACATACTCCTTAAAGGGTTGATGGTGAGGCTTTTTTTTATCATAAAAAGGATTGATTACATAATTAATTAATTTAAGCATAAAATTATACTGAAGTACTGTATGTTTGGTTTTTGATTTTGTTTGGTTTATGTTGTATCAATTAAAATTAATAAAATTTAATCATAAGATTGCTCAGTGGTAGAAATACTATTGGTTAAGAGTACAGGTATTTAATATACAGTAGTCCCTCATTAATCCGACACAATTCAGACCAGGTATGTGTTGGATTAGTGAAAAAGCCGGATTACTGGAGTTCAATTGAAAAACATGCTTACATGACATAATAAATTGTATATTGTACCTAAAAAAGTCAATTTTTACAATAAAGATGTACAATTGTTTCAAAATAAGAAAAGTACGGTACAGCAGTTGAAACATTGTTAAAATATACCACTGTTACTTATGCATGAAAAACAAGTTAAAAAGCTTACAAGAGTAGTGTACTCCACAGAGTATAGATAAACTGAACTGACAACTGAGTGGTTTCAACATACAAGACAGTAGAATCCAGCCCACTGATAACAAACAAACTGGTCCTCATCTTTGACCTCATCTTGTCCCATCCCCACACAAACTACATTTACCCAAGATATGTACAAAAAATGTATTTTATAACAGTTGTGGTCTCCCAACTTATTAGTTAACAACAATAACATTGTTTACTTTTACTCCCTGGTACAGCTACTCCCCTCTCTCTCTCACACACACATCAACAAACAGGCATTACAGACTGCCTTTGTCTACTGGTCGGATTACTGGGGAGGGGGGGGGGCTGGACTGGCACAGGGCCAGATTATAGAGGGACTACTGTACTTAAAATTTAAACTAGATTCTTCAAACTTGTGGCTTAACCCTTTGCACGTGGCAAACATGTGTCTTACAGACACATTCTCTTATATGGCCATAACGCGGCAAACGTATGTAGACAAATTTGGTTATCTCATTGCCTAGCAATGAATGTAATCAGACAGCTGTAGACACGATCGCTAGCAGCTGATGAACTTATTGCATTGATTATTTTGATTCTTGGTTTTGTGTTTTATTTATTTATTTTATTTGTTTTTATGTGTTGTTTTATTTTATAAAAAGTGTAATGTTTATTAAAATATTAGAGCGTTTAGTAGTTTTGTATTTTATGTGAAAAAACACATGATTTCCTATACATTCTTCCCAGATTGGTTAGTGACACCTAAAAATTGTTACATTTTTCTTATTTGAAGTCTTATTAAACATTCACTTGAATTTTTTAAAAGTTAAAGTTCGTCTTATTTTACCGGGTGAAGTTCGGGCTAAGAAGCCCTCTCTAACACTTAACCTGGGGACCAAAGGCTTAACGTGACTTCCAAACCACGGGAGCGGCAGGGCAAAAACTGTAAGTGGTCATTTCGGGAATCGAACCCGAACCGATTGCGTGGCAAGCCAACGCCTTAGCCCCTTAGCTATAGCCGCTCCTAATAGATATATTATTTTATTTATATCTATAACAGTAGCTATAGCCGCTCCTAATAGATATAATATTTTATTTATATCTATAACAGAAAAAAAGTATTTTGCCCCTTAGCGATACAATAAGGAAGTGCTGCAATATCAATTTGAAATGTAATTTGGCTTAAAAACAGTAAAATGTTCAAAAATATACAAATGAGTATATTTTTGCGTTACAATTTTTATGAGAAACTAAAATTAAAATCAGTTTTCATGAAGGATAAATGTTTATTTCTGTTTATAATTACACGCTATACAAGTTTCAGTTCTAATGTAATTCATCGTGCAAAGGGTTAATGTATTTCTATTATATTTTGGTAATAAACATTGTAATAAGATAGTTTGTAGTTGATTTTTCAATAAGAGGGAAAGTTATGTTACGAGATTACTGCTTGTATTAAGTTTTACTTATATGACAACTAATAATTTATATAAATATATACAACAATATTTATACCTTTTATAACTGTGTCTGTTACAGTACGAAACTGTTGGTAATATCATTGCAGTTTATAAATCTCAATGATTTATAAACTGCAATTGAAGTGTCATGAGCAATATAAAAAAGAATAGAACCTATATTACAAACGAAATAAATATCACACATTCATGAATATTGAGCAAAGTAAACTATCGATGCTATGACACAAATTACCTCATAAAGGTAGTTTAGATGCTGAATAAGTGTTAACACGTTCACTGCGGGAAACGCACTAGTTTGTCAAGTTTAGTTTGTGTCGTGTGCGGACGACGCACTTGTGCGTCATGGACTAAAAAACAGCTGATTACTGCCAATCACTGGTTTATTGTTGTGTGTGTTTGTTTTACGTGCAGTACAATTATGTTTAGAGGTTATGTGACTTGAGGTGTATTCAATTTTAGTCTTGAGTTTTTATTATTTTTTAGGTAGTATTAAAAAATGACGCATATAGTTTCAGAATATATTAAAGTCCATAATATTAGATCAACAGGGAACGTGTTAATTAATTGTTGTTTGCAGAGGTAATTGTCAACTATGTCAGAAACCTGTTTCAATCGGAAATCATTTCTTAATGACATTGGATAGATAATTTTCTTTCTATGAGTACTTTAAATTAGATCATTGAATTATTTATTACCACCTAGCATACTGTTGGAGTTAAGTGGCAGAGAGAACGTCATAGTCCTAACTTCGCTCTTAATAATAAATACGTTTTTATTTCATTTCATAATGTATTGTACTGGCTGCTTATTTTTATTACCAGACTCTGTATTTCAGCTCCCAAGTCGTGTATTTTAACCTCCTATTTTACCTTATTCATTATATAACAATGTCTGTTTGTGATGAAAATCAACTCTACTACCACGAAAGAATATTTAGAAAGATAATATTATTTGAGTTGAGCATCAATCTAAAACAACAGTTGCACATATAAATTAATTCATTTGTTCAACATTAAAAATTTTGCTTACACAATTGTCAGATTCAACCACGTAGAAAATCTTTTATTCTTGATAAGATATTCCAGAATTTTTTATGTTGGCATACCTTACGTATAAAATGTAGCAATAAAACAGCTTGTTATCTAAGTGCTTTGTGCCCTACCTATTCAGAACTCATCAAAATGGCTCATATTTACTCCCACTAATGTACCATCATTGACAACAACAACTGCTCCATAAATAAATATACTAAAAATATTTTTGTTACAATATATTTTTTGGAAAGAGCAGTTTCTTGCTTACTTACACCTATGAAAAAATATATGTACATTCCACAATGTGTATTTTATATATTTCTCTTGTTTGTATTGTATATGTTGAAATATATTATTATATTTCATGGTATGCAAATAATTGATTTTTAAAATAAGGATATTTTGCTGATTTGCGTTTGAACAATCTAAACTATTCAGTTCTTCTAAGATTATTTCCTGTTTAGTTGCACAATTTAAAAAGTCTTTTTCCAATTACATGGTGTGTTTTCTTCAGAAGATAGTAAATTAAAGCTTGCTGTTCTCAACATTAATTTTTATCGAGTAGGAAAAGTCCAATAAGATATAAAACTTGAGACAGTTGAGTGTCTATGTGGAATCAATAGCAATTAGTGGAAAAGTTCCGTTGTTTCTTTGGAAATGGTAGCACACAACAAACACTTCATCTAAGGATGGAAGTCAAGCCTTTTTATATGCTTCCATTGGTATTTTGTCTTAGAACTTATTGAATGGTAGTGTCCACAATGTATTTTAGTCTTTTATAACCTCAAGTTAATTATTCCTGTTCTTGATGTTTCCGAGTATTTTATCTGAAAATGGTTAGCCTAGGTGGATTTATGAGAGAAACAAATTAAAAACAGTATGTAAAACTGATTTTAATTACTTATAAGCAATAATATTCTTGTTGCTGTATTAAGTATGTTTTCAGAACTCAGGTACGATACATTTGAATGACCAATTTTAAGCAAATCCCATATTTATTCAATAATAAAAATATTGAAGATAAGGCATGAGCAATGGTAGGCATTTGATCGATTTTGTATTTTGTTGTTCTCTTTCAAAAATATTTTTGTTGTAGGAGTAATGAGAAGAAACTATTTATCAAAATAAAAAACTCTTCATTTAGATTTTGGAAGAAAAAATTATAGTAAATATTTAATTATTGTCATAATATAGTTTCAATATTGTCTGGACTTTCCACATTTCTAAGTTATGTCAGCAGTTTGTCAGTCAATCATTGGTCGGTAATGTAAATTTATAAGGATATAAATGTTATTGAAAATATCATTCTAATAGTTATGCACTAGTTGAAATTTCAAATCAAATTAAGTACTCACAATGAATCCCACTCTTATAATTTAAAGAAACATTTCATTCCAATTTAATTAGTCTGTGCATTTGAAAATTATATTGTCACAAACTTGGGCTGTTATTATTACTTTTGCTTTTTCATAATTTCTATAGTAGTTTCATTGGTCATAAATTACACAAAAAAAAATTGCAATAATGAGTTTAATAAAACTCATAATAATAGTTCACTGTTTGAAAATATATTTTGTATTCTTTATTGAATTGTCTGAGAAATAATGTCAGAGATTTTGGACATTGCTCATGGCTTTGTACACTTGTATTTATATTGTGCCTCTCCTTTTCACACATTCGACAATGGTATTCAAGAAAAGGTCTTATCTATTAATCAGTCATAACTACTCCCTAGTCTTAGTCGGTTTAGTTTACGATGGATAGGTTAAACACTCTCTTAAGTACCTCTCCCTCACGAAACTGTTTCATGCCATTTCTCTTGTTAGATTTAAATTGACTAGTTAAATGTTAGTCTAGGCTACCGTGTCGTTGTGGTTATTTATTGACGTTGTAGACGTTTCAATGCGTGTCTCTTCTCGGAATCAGTGTACTGTAAAAGTGTTCTATCAAGTTGTTTGTCTATTGGACGAATGTGCGAATTTCGGAAGCCCCAAATTAACACATGTCCAAATTTATTAAGTAATGCAATTTGAAGCTACTTGAAGTAACGTTGTGTTTTGAAATCATATTTACAGTGGTACTAAAATGTTAAAAAATTCAAGTTGCTCTTAATGAGATTTTTGTTGTATCTTATACGTAAAAGGAATCATAAATATGAATGGAAAATTATATATCAGTTTGATAAAAACACTTTTACAGTCAAACCAAAATGATGATATTTTTTTCTAATGGAAAATAGGCTATTAACATATAGTAAATGATTTTATTGTATCACAGATAAATATATATTTACAAGTAAGAATAGATAGTATGCACTCTGCGAGAGGTTGTGTTCAAGTCTATGATCTCCTCTCTCTGTAGACTTGTTTTTTATCATGTTTAAGTTATCCAGTGTTGTCTCTGGTGGGTCATGTATACACATATATACATAACGGTTTTGCTCTATCATATTTATTGCACCAGAAAAAAGATAGTATGCTGATATTAAATTAAATTAAACTTAAAATACCGTTATCAGTTGAAAAAGTAAATACAGAGAGAAGCTCCTTACTAATAGAAAAAATAATACTGATGTTGAAAGAGCGTAAACAAAATAGCAAACTGATTTAAATAAAAATTTACAGTAACTTTAATCTCAGCTACAGTATAAAATAAGAATATTTATATATTGATCAATATTCCATATAATGGATTGAAAAATACATCAATTAATAGTAAAATAAACTGGATATAGTATATTTGTGTCCTCTAGCATGAAAATGTTATATTTATATATTTATTAACATTATTTAAAAGTTTGTTTCAATAAATTTGTATCTTAAGATAAACAGTGCAAATACTAAAACATTTTGTAAAACATTTATATATTATTTAATAACAATGCTCTGTTGAGTTTTCATTTCTAACTAAGACTTTCTCACAACTAGTTAAATATTTGTTTCAAAAACTGAATTCTGTATTGAATCAGCATAGTTCACCTCAGAGCAAATCCATGTTATTGTTGTGTTTTCCTCAGAATAAATGATGCATTGTGTATATTTCAGCCACTGTTTTCATTTTTATTCTACCAAAACCATTTAAATAAATACTTTTTTCTTTGCAGGTCCATTTACTGCTGTGTATCGACTTGTGGTTCGATTTAATCAACTTGTTTGTCACGGAACACAAACATTACAGTTATTTTGAGTTATATATATAATAATAAACTTTAATAATAATAAACTTTATTTATTCCTCAAAAAAATATATAAAAACATTTTACATAAATTATAAAGGAATTACTAGCCACTGTTTCCAGTAATCGTGGCTAGCTCAACTTAAACATTCTAGTAAACAAAACAAAGGACAGTCAAAACTTATCAAAAGAAAATCAAGCGGTCCGCCGCAGTGTGCACAGTCCAAGGTTGACGTTTCCTGTCAACTACTTGATAGGCTACAATGTGTACAGTATTTGGGCTTACGTATTATTAATTAACTATTTAATATTAATTTTATAAACTTGTTACTTAAGCTAATATTGTAAATAAATGATCAATTTCATCTAAATTAAATAACCACTTCTTCACTTTAATAGAATACTTTTTAAAATTATTAAAGTTTTTTATTTCTGATGGCAAATAATTTATAAATTTTGGTCCCAGAAAAGAAAAGCTTTTTTTGAAGATTGATTTATTCACCTTAGGTCTTACTATCAGTCCCATTGCATCGCCTCTTGTTCTTGGGTAAATTCTATCATTTCTGATGTTTCCGCTTTTTTTAAAGAACATTTTTAAAACTTTAAATACAAATAAATATTTCAGTGGTAGTATTTTTAAATCCTTATAAATTGGTGCTGCTGATTCAAATCTATTTTTTCTGGCAATAAGTCTAATAAAATGATTTTGAGTTACTTTTAACGGTTGAATGGTTATGTTGTCATTACATCCCCAGTTCTCTATTCCATAATTTAACTTAGAGTGAATCAGTGCAAAATAAATAGTTTTTAATAATTTATCATCAAAAAAATTTCTTAGGTAATAGAAGTTTCTGATACTTCTTCTTAAACCAGATTGTAGTTTGATTATATGCGACTTCCAACTTAATTTTTCGTCTATAATTAATCCCAGGTATTTTATTTCTCTCACTTGTTCAATAGTTTCACAGTCACATATAGGTGGTATATATTGGCAATTCAGTTTATGAAATTTTAGTGTGTTATTAAATTGAAAGCCTTTCAAAGCAAAATTTATAAACTTAGTTTTTGAGGGATTTAGTACCATTCTATTATTTTCGCACCATTTCCTAATTGTTATTAAATCCTCTTTCATGTTGTTCCATATACTTTCCCACTGTTTTTCCGAGTATTTAATGGCAATATCATCCGCGAAACCTGTGATTTTTCCTTTCAATGGCAAACTTAACATATCATTTATAAACACAAGGAACAAAATTGCAGCCATAACTGAGCCCTGAGGCACTCCTATTGTAACAGTCTTAGATGTACTTAAAGTATTGGACACTTTTACTTTCTGCTGCCTATTTTTTAAATATGTTTCAAACCAATTTAAGGTGTTACCTCTTATTCCTGCATATTCCAATTTCTGTAACAATATTTTATGATTCACTAAATCGAATGCCTTACAAAAATCAATAAAAATACCGGCCACTTTGTAGTTGTTATTGAAGCTACTGTAGACTTGTTCTATAAAACCAGCAATTGCTCCTTCTGTATTTTTCCCTTTTATAAATCCAAACTGATTAGTGTTAAAGAATTTTTTATTATTTAAATATTCCAACAGCCTGATTTTCATGCATTTCTCAACAATCTTAGTTATTACCGACAGCAAAGTAATAGGTCTATATTGCTCCACCAAGTCTTTTCTACCTTTCTTATGAATTGGAACGACAATAGCCTCTTTCAGTTTATCTGGGAAAACACCACTGCTGAAGCTAGATTTATTATGGCAGCTAAAGGCTCTGCTATAGCAGTGCCTATCGCTTTTATCAGTTGAACAGAAGGATGGTCATTACCAGTTGACTTTTTATTTTTTAAACTATTTATAGTTTTCAACACCTCTGCACTAGTTACTGGACTTAAGAAGAAGGAAACTTGGCTATGGTAAAAGTTGGAAGTGTCAAGAACGTTACCTCCAGGGAGGTTTGCCTGTATCTCATTCAGTGCTAATATGAAATATTCATTGAACAGCTGGCCTATTGTTTGCGGGTCTGTAACATTGTTCCCAAACTGGTCTCTTATCTGACTGAGTGTTTGTCTTCTTTCTTATCTGTTAAGGAATTTATTAATTTCCACTGGCCGGCAATATTTCCCTCTTGCAGTTCAAATAAACGCTTATAATAATTATTCTTTGCTTGCACTATTCCATTATCTATCTTATTTTTTAAACGATTGTAATAATTATTTAGTCGTATATCATATGGTCTGCGTTTACATTTATTTGCTATTTTATTTCGTGTATTGATCTGTTTAATCAGTCTTGCATTTATCCATGGACTCTTAATTCTTGCCTTTTCCACTTTTGGTAAAAATATTTTAGTCTCGCTATTTTCCTCAATATATTTAAATATAATCTCATAAAATTCATTTAACGCTTTGTTCACATCATTACTTTCCAATAATATATTATTCCATTTTGCAGCATTCCCTAGCTGGTTTTTTAATCTTTCACAATCAACATTTTTTTTATCACGTGTTATATTTTGTGAAACTTTGATTGAATCCTTCTCAAACTTTACTAATAGGCCTAACACAAAATGATCTGTTATATCAGTTTGAAAAATACCAGCTTTTAACATATGTGAATTTTTCCATCTTACAAATATATGGTCAATACATGAGGCTGAATCACTAGTTAATCTGGTAACCTGATCAATCATACACAAAAAGCCATTGTTGCTCATAAGCGACATATAGTTGTTGCTTATGTTATTGCTGACTAAAATATCAAGATTTATATCTCCCATATAAATAACATTACTACTCAAATTAGGCATTAAATTTTCTAAATCTAATAAAAAACTGTGTACATGACAATTTTGTAACCTGTAAACAATTAATAAATTAAATAAACAACTTTTAAATTTGATTTCCAAGACTAATATATCAGCTGAATCTATACTAAACCCTCTATTTCGAACCAAAATATGTTCTCTAATGTATATCATTACTCCTCCAGCTCTATAATCCTCATTAGTTTTATAATAGAATTGGAATCCTTTTATTTTATAATGGGCAACCTCTTCCTCAAAAATCCAAATTTCCGTCATAACAATTATATCTATTAAAACATTGACGTTATTCAAATTAGCTAAGAAGGAATCAAAATTTGTTCTTAAACTTCTAATATTTACATGGATAATATTTAAATTATTTGCATTCGAGTCAAAGAATCTGCTATCAATATTATTCAAAACAATACATTTGTCTGACATACTTAACTACGATTACAAACCAAGATTATTAACAAAAACGTAATTTTCTTTATACACTTATTTAAATTACTTTCCCCACTTACCTATTTATATCTACATATATATACACACGCACGCACACACACAAGCACGCACGCACGCACGCAAGCAAGCACACTCACACATGTATATATATATATATGATACAATTTTAGTAAAAATATAAGTTTCAATCTTGACCAGACTAATAAATTTGTTAAATAAAGAAAGAAAAACAATGATTAAATTAAATTAACTGACTTTTAAACAATAACTTAGTAATATACAACATATAAGTAACTTACTTAATTTTTCACTTTCCTCTAGTGTTTCATAATTTCTCCAGATCGTTCCAACAATCAATTCTGAAGCACTTATCTCCATTGTCTCACAAAGATTTTCCCCTCTCTGCTCCAAACGTACTTGAACCCTTTGACTCGCGCAGTTTCCTTAGCCTTGCCCAACAGTTGTTTGGTTTCGGGAGACATATGCTCGTTGATGTAGATCTTGTCCTTGTTGAAGTTGTAAATATGACTAGTATTTACAAAACAAATTTTGTTTGATTTTGTATCCAAAACTTATAAATAGCTCTATCATTTGAATATTACATTTTTCAGAATAGCCAATTTGTAGCTAATTTAGTTTTCTTTTGAACATATTTACTGTGGGCTCATGTACACGGGAGCAATAGTGGTGGCTGCCAGAAAATTCCTATCCAGTGTTCCTATGTATAGATGTACTGGCCACACCAACATATAATAGCTACTAACATACTAATAGTGGCCACTAACATGTTTAAGTTGGAGCTTTCATATAGAGATCAAGTGACCTAGTTGCCGTCAATACCAATAATCTCTGAAATTGTTTTTAGTTTAGTTGGTTTGACTTTGTAGTTAAGTGGATAATTTTTGCTGTCAGCATTAATCATGTATGTTACGTCTGAATTGGATACACCTAAATTTGAATTCTAAGCTAAGTATCATTATGATATTTTTTGATAGTAACATGACTTAACTATGCAATCATGAGGAATGTGAGACATGCTGACTTAGCAAACAAAAAGAAAAGGTAGTATTTACCTTTGAATAATATAACTATGAACTTATCTGGTATGTGAGATATGCTGGCTTTGCAAACAAGAAGAAAAGGTAGTATTTACCTTTGAATAATATAACTATGAACTTATCTGGTATGTGAGATATGCTGGCTTTGCAAACAAGAAGAAAAGGTAGTATTTACCTTTGAATAATATAACTATGAACTTATCTGGTATGTGAGATATGCTGGCTTTGCAAACAAGAAGAAAAGGCAGTATTTACCTTTGAATAATATAACAATGAACTTATCTGGTATGTGAGATATGCTGGCTTTGCAAACAAGAAGAAAAGGTAGTATTTACCTTTGAATAATATAACTATGAACTTATCAGGTATGTGAGATATGCTGGCTTTGCAAACAAGAAGAAAAGGTAGTATTTACCTTTGAATAATATAACTATGAACTTATCTGGTATGTGAGATATGCTGGCTTTGCAAACAAGAAGAAAAGGTAGTATTTACCTTTGAATAATATAACTATGAACTTATCTGGTATGTGAGATATGCTGGCTTTGCAAACAAGAAGAAAAGGTAGTATTTACCTTTGAATAATATAACTATGAACTTATCAGGTATGTGAGATATGCTGGCTTTGCAAACAAGAAGAAATGGTAGTATTTACCTTTGAATAACATAACTATGAACTTATCTGGTATGTGAGATATGCTGGCTTTGCAAACAAGAAGAAAAGGTAGTATTAACCTTTGAATTATATTGTAACTATGAACTTATCTGGTATGTGAGACATGCTGACTTTGCAAACAAGAAGAAAAGGTAGTATTAACCTTTGAATTATATCGTAACTATGAACTTATCTGGTATGTGAGACATGCTGACTTTGCAAACAAGAAGAAATGGTAGTATTAACCTTTGAATTATATCGTAACTATGAACTTATCTGGTATGTGAGACATGCTGACTTTGCAAACAAGAAGAAAAGGTAGTATTAACCTTTGATTTATATCGTAACTATGAACTTATCTGGTATGTGAGACATGCTGACTTTGCAAACAAAAAGAAAAGGTAGTATTTACCTTTGAATTATATCGTAACTATGAACTTATCTGGTATGTGAGACATGCTGACTTTGCAAACAAGAAGAAATGGTAGTATTAACCTTTGAATTATATCGTAACTATGAACTTATCTGGTTTAAGACACATGCTGACTTTGCAAACAAGAAGAAAAGGTAGTGTTAACCTTTGAATTATATCGTAACTATGAACTTATCTGGTATGTGAGACATGCTGACTTTGCAAACAAAAAGAAAATGTAGTGTTAACCTTTGAATTATAACGTAACTATGAACTTATCTGGTATGTGAGATATGCTGACTTTGCAAACAAGAAGAAAAGGTAGTGTTAACCTTTGAATTATATCGTAACTATGAACTTATCTGGTATGTGAGACATGCTGACTTTGCAAACAAAAAGAAAATGTAGTATTAACCTTTGAATTATAACGTAACTATGAACTTATCTGGTATGTGAGACATGCTGACTTTGCAAACAAAAAGAAAATGTAGTGTTAACCTTTGAATTATAACGTAAATATGAACTTATCTGGTATGTGAGACATGCTGACTTTGCAAACAAGAAGAAAAGGTAGTGTTAACCTTTGAATTATATCGTAACTATGAACTTATCTGGTATGTGAGACATGCTGACTTTGCAAACAAAAAGAAAAGGTAGTATTTACCTGTAGATAATATCATAACTATGAACTGAACTGGAATCTGAGGTCATAACAAACACTGATAAAAAGGAAACATGATGCTGAGGTTAAACAATTATTTCAATATTAATGTCCATGTGCACTTAATTCAGCATGTTAGAGACTGTAATTTACATTTCTACATCACTGCAAAATGCTGTCATGTATAGCATACTCAATGACCTAGCACTAAACCCGGACAAAACAACTCAAGTGCATTTCAGTAGGAAAAAAGACCAAACACCAAATATACCCAATACATCAGTAGGTAACCAGGTCATGTTTTTGGGTATCACAATAGATAACAAGCTTTCATGGACAGAACATGTAAATAACACCTGCAAAAAAACGAGCACAGGACTCTACGTAGTCAAACGTATCAAATGGATTGGAACTTTAGAAGCTGCAAAAACTGCCTATTACACATTAGTGGAATCACATATCAGATATGGACTGGTTGTCTGGGGCAGCTCTCCTGGAAACCTTAACAGAGTACTCATTTTACAAAAGAAAACAGTTAGGACTCTTACAGTAGCTGGATTGGAACCACTTCAAAGCTGCTGACAAGCCCTCCAGTCTCTGGGTATACTAACAGTAACGGCTATCTACATATTTGAAACAATCATACATGTTGACAGACTAAACATCCAGACCATTAGTGACATCCACACCTACACTACCCGTAATGCTTCCAGACACATACTACCTCAACACCGCACTGCTCTTTTTGGTAATCATACATTGGTAGAAATCTCAAAAATATGCTCCCAGAAAACATCTGGGAGCATTACAATAGCCACGGGATATCTTGAGCTGTGGCTTAGGTCACGGTCAGTCTCAGGGGGAGGGGAATCTCTACCAATAAACAGTGTACTACTAGAATTGCTGTAAACATCACCACGCCCACAAGTTACCTTTTTTATAACACAACTCCCATCTGATTAATCACTGATATTTTTTATTTATATTCATATTATTTGGTATTATAATGTGTTATCTATATATATAAAATCCAATGTATGTTTGTCTGTCTGTCTATCCTTTATGCGCTACCAAACCGTCCAGCCGATCGCCATGAAACTTGGGGAAGTTGTTCTATATACCCCAGGGAAGGTTTCTGTCCTATTTCCGTTTCTTTAATCCCTCAGGGCTCCATCCCTTGGACTTCTGAAGTTTCAATGTTAATCAAATAGGATGCATGAAGGTATAATAAGTCAAATATAAAAAGAATATCAGCTGTGGGTTTTAAATATGTCAAAATTATACTGTTTATATTTTTATGTTTTGATTTCTTGTGAAGCTATATTAATTGGTTGATTTATTTGATTAACAGCTGTTGAATAAAAACAAATAGAATAAAATTGTGGTAGGCAAAACTTTCAAAATTAAAAATAATTGAGTACAGTAGTAAACTACACAAAACATCAGCTGTTGTAAATTGGATACTGTGTAAACTGAAAGGTTGCTGCACATTTCAATGATACAATCAAAACTCAATATTATGACCGGCAAAGCGGGCGGGTACAGCTAGTCATGTTATAATTGTAGGCGTTTAATTATATTACTAATATCTTTGTCTAATATTTAATGAGAAAAATAAAATCATATGGAATACCAAATAATTAAACACTAGTAAATTTACAGAATGTAGGTTAGTAAATAAGTACTGTTCAAGTTTTTATTGTAAGCAGTCTGTAGTTTAATTATATATTAGGAAATACATACTTGTGAATAAATTTGTGAACAATATAAAATTTAATCTCTTTAAGGATAGACAGCTGTTCTAATTAAATTAATATTTAAATTATAACATCTGTGGCTAAGTTATTAAATACATAACAACTTTTCTTACATTCTTACATTCTTACATTAAGACGCCGACACAACGTTGTGCGTATTTTAAGGCTAATAATAATATAAACAATATTTTTGCACTTAATATTTTCAATAACAAACGCTTTTGATACAAAAAGAAGGCAGCGATACTCCACTCTCCAATCAGCTGATCAGCAGCAGTAGCCAATGTCTGCATGTCAGGCTAGTACAAAGCCATGCATGCGTATGTCGTAACCCTCCCCTCCGCTAACCACCAAGCATTTGAAAAGTAACGATTTTAACAGCTCAAGATATTCCGTGGCTACTGTACACTATCATTGAAACTGTAAAGGCCACTGAGGTGGAGCCCTTGAATTGGAAGTGAATGAAACCGTGCCAGAAACCTTCCCGGGAGTGAACTCTACAACTTCCCAAAGTTTCATGGCGATCCGACGAGTGGTTTAGTAATTCGTAAAGGACAAACATACATACATTCGTTTTTTTTATGTAGTGAAGAATGCAATTAAGTCTGAATACAAGGGTGCACTCTTTAACATGCAATGTTTTTCACCAAAATTGCTGTGTCTACTGTCTAAATAGTGAAGTGGCATACACTTCTAGCAGCTAATATTGGCCGTATCTACTATCCTACATGCATCTATTTAGTTCTGTGTATGCATTTATTTACACTTTATAAATAAAAATAAACTCTTAAAACTGGTGAAAATATATTCAAGACACCTATAAGATAATCTACTATGATTACAAGCAACACAATTCATTCCAATAAATCTTTAGGACTTGCCACCGGCTTTTGAATACAACAAGGTTTCCTAAAAACTCTCATCTTTTTATTTAAGGGTCTTTTTTATTTACCTTTAAAACTACAAATATTTGTTTATTTAAATAAAATGAAAAACATCTTAATCCCTTCAGTTATGTATAAAAAACAGTTATATAAATTTAAATTTGTACTTTGAATGGTTTTGTCTTAATAGTGATTTAAAATCAGCTAAATTTACCTCTTCATAAGGCCACAAATGCTAATGTAGTGGTCAAAACATTTTAAAATATTTGTCCTGTCTCCAGGGAAGGTACATTAACTAATTTTGATTATAAAATTAGGAAATAATTAACACATGGAAAACCGATTGCACCACCTTAAGCCCTCAGCATTAAAATGCACTAAGTTTAAAACAGACCCTATTATTTCAAAATTTGCTGGTCCCAAAAGGGCCTTTTATTTAATGTGGTAGCTGCCACAACATTCTTACATTCTTACATTCTTACATATGAGACGCCGACACAACGTTGTGCGTATTTTAAGGCGAATATGAATGGTTATATGAGTGTAGGATGAGTATGGATGAGTGTAGTCTGGTTACTAACTGAGTTCAACTGTTCCTCAGAAAGGGCAATTTATTAATAGCCCACAGCCAGGGCAACTGAGGGACCTATAGCTTTACGTGGAATCCGAACCACGTAGTGCTGGTCTGATTTTCAGCTAATTGACAAGCCTGATGCTCAGTTATCTCCCCCACACAACATCCGCACAATGATTACCACCCAACATGGACACCCCAGACTTCTCTAGTAGTGTCCACGCCGATAGCAACCACCAAGCGGACGCCATGTCGGTATTAAGAGGACCGAGCATCCAACCTATCGCCTACAATCTCCCAAACACTTTGTCCCCATGTAGCTGGGTTACAGCACTGCGCCACCAGTGCCGACAACTGGGAGATCTCAAATTTGTTAAGTCCGGCTACCAGATTTGCTGATCATATAGAACTACCCAAGGGGCAGTACAGCTTTAAAGATCATGTAGATTGTAATCCTTTTCTGATCCATTCTATGAATGTGACCATAAAATTTTGCCGTACTTTTTCTGTAATCGTTTGTGATTGTTTCAGTGTGCTGGCATATTTCTGATGGTGGTCATTTAATCCATATTCTATTTTTTACTAGTTCAAATATTTTCTGAGGATCTTTTATTCTTTCCCATTTTTTAAAATTTTAGTTTCACTGCGAATCAGTGTTTGGGGAGTACAACAGTGCTATGATGTCTAATTTCGGCATTTTTAGATATTGGATTTTTATTATGTATACATAAGATATATATGTGTGTGTTTGTCTCTGAGTGTTTGTATATAGCATTGGCATTTACTCATACATGTTTATGTGTATGCAGGGTGGAAAAAAATATGGAAACGCTATCACAACTTTTGTATGACTTCACTTGTAAAAGTGAAATCTTGTATATGGTCATGATTACAAATAACATACTTTTTGACATCATTATCAATATTTCATCTCTTCAAGGGGTCGGCCCACGAGGAGATGAACGAAAATCTTTAACCTAAGCCAATGTCGAGTTTGGTATCAAATGAAATGTCTATTCAAGAAAAATTAATTGCCGTAAACCAGACTTCGAAAAGTTTATCCTTTTCAAAGTAGCGGTCATTTGAATTTCGAAGTAACTAATTTGAAGAATATTTCTCCGCTATTTAAGGGTTTCAAGTAAAGCATTCTCATTAAAAATTATACTTTATGGAACACAATTATTAAAAAAAATTAAAATATCAAATTATCTCTGAAAAATAATAACGTGGAGGCGTTTCCTTATTTTTTCCATTCTGTATAAATAAATAACATTTTTAGTGTCGTTAAGCCAGTACAAGCAATAGACAACGTCAAAATTATAAAAAAAGAGTATAGAACAATGGTATAATGTACATGAAATACATAATAATCTATAATACACATGAAATACAAAAGTTGTAGTAATAAAAGAAAATATAATACAGGCTACATGAAATGCATAATAATATATAATACGCAGGAAATACAAAAGTATACAGTAAATACATTAAGTATGATAATAGTTTATATATCAAAAGTGAAGCATAGTATTTATTTTTTTAAAATATTTATTTAGATATTAAATCACAAGTAAGTGTTAATTAAACTAGTTTTATATTTCCATAACACTTTCACTCTGGATTGTTCTAAGCAGCATCCTGTTTACAGTTACGCTTTATGTTGGAGAGGTATCCATATACACTATAATTCAAATTGAGTCAAGCAAATTTTGAAAGTATTCAGTGAGTAACTATTTATAGTAGGAGAGAAGGCAAGTCTACTAATACAATGCACAGAAAAGCATAAAAAGACACAAAAAATTTAATTGTTACTGTCACTTAAATAAGATGGGTGAGGCACCTGGCCTAGTTACTTATAACCTTACCTCCTCTCATACTGTATTTCATTTAGTCACTATTAAGTTATACATTTTTCGGAGCAAAAGTTCAAATCTTGCTTTTTTCCATTCTACCAATTTTTACCATTTTACAAAATCTAAAGTTAGGGAGTAAAGTTCTTGTCTTCCAATAATTTTCATTCTGGATTGACAGTATTGCTGTTTATAGCCCAGCTTAATTTTTTAGCGGTACCTGCGTTTGGTCCTAATCCAAATTCGAGACAAACATTTTTAAATGATTCAGCTGGTGATCCAGGCTTTTTGTTTTTTTATGATGCTATTAATTTTGTTGAAGAAGAAGTCAGTCTTAGTTTGAAAACATAGCAAAAGTACTAATCAAACTTATTCTAAAGAAACAGAATATATTTGCCCGCATCTCCACAATAGGAGTTTAATAATTTTTTCTAATAAACTCTTTAATTAATAATTTAATGAAGGCGGAAAATCTGAGATGACATTTTGGATTTGTTGTTGAAATTGATAACTTTTATAATTGTTATAAATAATTAATATTGACCTTTTGTGTTGATAATATTTCAGGTGTAATTTTTTAAATAAATCAATATAGCCAATCAAAGAATTGCAACAAACATTAGTTTTATTTAAATAACATAT